>KI628701.1:41334-79199 GCA_000503235.1 Sclerotinia borealis F-4128 | reverse complement strand
TCTGATATCCCTAGCACCTCCAGCATCTTTGGCACCCCTAGTACTCTCGGTACCCCTTAATACTCCTAATATCCCTTGATACTCCCGATATCTCTTAGTACCTTTGGCATTTATTAGTATTCTCGATATCCTCTAATATTATTAGTATTCTATATAAATTATTTTGATACTAAAAGTATATTAATAGCATTTTATATAAGTTATTTTGATATCAAAAATGTATTAATAGTACTTTATATAAGTTGTTTTGATATCAATAGTATACTATTAGTATTAGAGATATACTAATAACGCTTTATATAAATTATTTTGGTATCAATAGTGTACTATTAGTACTTTATATAAATTATTTTAGTATTAATAGTATATTATTTGTTATTGATACTTTATATAAGTTATTTTGATACTACTTTAATACTACTTAGTAGTTTTTTAATACATCGCGACAACAATCTCTAAATCTGAAATCCTCGATAGTTTTTTTTTTTTTACGAATATAAATATCTAATTTTAAACTAAAATTTTAGATTTCAAAATATAGAAAAAAAGTGAATTATAAGAATTACTATATATCTATTATACATAATAGTTATTCAATTTTATATAATAGATTTAAAACAAAAATTTGATTCAATCTCAGTAATCCTAATGATCTGAATATAATAATATAATGTTTCAAGGACTCGCGATCCACAACCTGTCATTTTGCCATTGAACTTCTCCAAGTCTATCTGCCCATCACATGATAGGTTCTAGCCAAGCCCCTCCACTCCACTAAACCCCATTACCGCTCTGAATAGCTTCAATATCTAGCTAGCTGGGTTACTTCATGCTCACCATTCCAATATAATGGCCGCTGTTCAACAGCGAGTTCTGAACTGGTTATACAGTGTTCTTACGAGTGTATGTAATTCTGCGAACGCGCATGGATCAATCTAGTCATACTTACTTTCCATATAGGAATATCGAGATGTGAATCGTACATATAATGACGTCGCCCAGACCCTCTCTCAATACACCTCATTATCCCCGCGGACGGATGTCTACAGTACGTACTCAGCTTATGTAACAGTAACAATATACAATTAGCTTGAATACTGATTTGCGAGCTCAATAGCATACGAAAATGGCGCATCTTCACTCCTTCTTCATCTCTCCGGTACCCTTCCTGTGAATTTTCGTGGCACGACCTACCGATTCCCGATCGCATTATGGATACCTCACGCATATCCGCAAGAAGCTCCATTGGTATATGTGACACCAGTTGAAGGAATGGTAGTGAGAGCAGGTCAACATGTAGATCCGCAAGGGAAGGTTTACCATCCATATTTAATGAGGTGGCCAGACTATTGGGATGTGAGTCGCACAACCTGGCATATTGAAGCTATGAAATTGCTTGGCAGATGTGCTGATGAATTGGAATATACAGAAGTCCAATGTACTCGATTTTCTAGCGATTCTTAGAGACATTTTTGCCAAAGAACCTCCTGTCATATCGAGACAGCAACAAAACGCCCCACCACGTCCACAACCAATAGCTATACCTCCTCCTATACCTCCACTTCCTCCCAATGTAGTTCGATCGATACCAAGTCCAGCTCCTCCACGCCCATCAGCTGATGAACGACCTCCTCCTCCTCCCCCGAAACCTACAAACAATGATGTACCATACTCACCTCCCGGTTCCTCACGACGAGACAACGGGCCGCCATTACCCCCACTACCTACACAAGTTGGATATGATAATAGCAGATATGGACCACCAATGCCACAGTCACCAATTAGGCATTCACATACCCCTCAAAGAAGTAGTAGTCTACGATACGAGAGTGCCCCTCTGCTACCACCGCAACAGTCCAGGCAAAACTTACGGGAACCATCATATAGTCCTGTGAGTCCAATAACTCCACCAGAAGACCCTTATAGACAGTCCTCGCACTCTCAGTCATACCAACAACCAACACAGTCTCAACAACCTCAACAACCATACAACTCGAATAATATCCAACAACCTATTCCTCAAAATGGTAGACCCCCTTTACCACCGCCTCAATATATGCATCCACAACAACAGCAACAACCGTATCCTGGACATACTTCCCATCAACAACGGACTCAATATCAGCAGCAACAACCTCAGCCACCACAAACACAACCCCAAGCCAAACCTCCAATTCCTGACCTTCTCGATGCACCCTTAACTCTCTCCATTCCCGGTGCCTCCTCCGCTAATCTTCCCGCCCCACCCATCCCTCCCAACCCAGAAAAAGATATGCTCCTCCACAAACTCGCCAGCGCCCTCCACTCCCAACGTCTCCACCACACCGCCCAAACCGCCTCCTCCCTACCCGGTCTCCACTCCCAACAAACATCTATGCTCAGCACTCTCACCACCATGCAATCCGAGTTGTCCGCTCTCGAATCCCTCTCCACTTCCCTTATCACCAACACCACAATCCTACATAGCTCCCTCCAAACCGCCGATCAACTTCTCCAATCCTCTCAACATCGTACTCCACCCCCAATCGACGAACTGCTCGTCGCTCCAACAGTTGTAGGAAATCAATTGTACGAATTAGTTTGCGAAGAAAGGAGTTTAGGAGATGCTATTGATGTGCTAGGGAGAGCGGTTGAGAGGGGAAGGATCACGGGACCGACGCTTGCGAAGATGACGAGGGGGTTGGCTAGGGAATTATTTTTGAAAAAGGCGTTGATTAGGAAGATAGGGATAGGGATGGGGTTAAGCAGGGTGGTCGGAGGGGGTGGGTATCAATATTGATATTGAAATAAGACGAGGAGATACAGCCAATGGTAATGGCTAGCTGAATTTGTGAATAGTACGTTGGAGGAAGAGATAGAAGATGAACAGATGCCCGAACACAGGAAATCAAAGCAAGCACAACGCAACTAATTAACGTGGTCAGTTAAATTCACATATTTCCAATCCCATCGATCACTATATGACATTCCTCCTCACCTCACATTACCAGCCCCGAAAATGCAAATGTGAACAAAGGCACAATGTAGCAGGTGAACCTTCGTGATCATTATTTCCCTTCATCATTATTCATATTCCAACGTCGATTCTAATTCTATGGATTTTGAATTCATCATCATCATCATCATCAGATGTATGCTATTCCTTTCTTTATTTCTATTTGTAATTTCCTACTTAACCAGTACAGTAGAAAGATATCCTACTCAGTCAGACCTTTAGTCCTCACTCAACACCCAACACCCTTTTTCCTTTCCTATTCATCTCTCTCAGGGTCACAATACCTGTAATTTCTTTCCTCTCCCTTTTTGACGTTTGTCGCGGTCTTTCTCCCCATCCTTCATAAAGTGCCAAGTAGCATTTCAATCAACCATGTTTCCTCCTCTCCAATCTTCTCCCTCTACTCCTCTCTCTCTCTTCAGCTTTTTCCCTTTCCCTCCTACTACTCTCCCTATCCCTACAAATCTCCACCATCCTCTTGATTTCCACCGCCCTCAGCGGTTTGGGTTCCCTTAACCCGCATTCTGCTTCCTTGACTACCATATTTAAATCGATATCTCTATCTCTATCTCTATTCGTACTGGTATCCCTTCCACTACTCGTACCAATATCCCTATCCCTCCCCTCTCCCCTTGCATTTACCCCACCCCACCCCCTCCCAACCAGCACCTCCAACTCGCCATCCATCAAACCCCCCTCCCTCTCAATTTCCCTCTCTACCTCATCCCAATCAATACTCTTACTCCCATCCCTCCCCATATGCATCCTCGCATCTCTCAACCCTCTCTTCACCGGTAAATGCGCCAGTCCCTCATCCCCACCCTTCATCATTGAAGATTCCTCATTCCACTTCCCCACCACATATCTCCTATGCCCCAATCTCGATCCTCTACTTCCTCTACTCCCAATCCTCTCTTCACCTCTACTCTTCGGAGCCGGGGATGTTTCTCCGCCCATCTTTCCCTCCTCACCTTTCTTATCATCTTCCCTCCCCTTCCCTTTATCTCTCCCTGTCCACGTCCCCTTCGCTACAATCGCCATGGGGAACACGGGGTTTAGTTTTCTCTCATCACCATCTCCATTTCGCACTGGACTTATCTCAAAACATTCTTTTCGGCCATCTACCAATGTTCGAGGGATTTTACTGGAAGTAATATGCTTACTGCTATCAACCTCCGTTTCTTTCTTCTTCTCCTTCCCAGGGCTAATGACAGGACCTTCATTTTTCTTTGAGAATTCCTCAAACATCCTGAGCTTATCTGCAATCAGACCGTTCTTTACTTGTTTAGGTTTCGTAACGACTGATCGAGGCCATGTCTGAAGAGCTGGTTTCTCAAGTTGCTGAGAAGCCATTGGCGATGGCGAGTTCCTTTCCAGAATTTCTCTCCGAGGAGTTTCCTGACGTCCCGGTACCGCTGTCTTCTCGCGTTTCTCCAATGGTAAAGTAGAAACTCTTTTCATAAGCGACTGCGACGGAGTCTGTTTTCGCGGCGTAGGAGATTTAGGGCTAGGAATGCGCTGAATAGAAAGCATATGCTCAACGCTCTTATTATTCTTCCCACGAACGCGCGATGAGAAAACCGAAGGCGGTGGCGCAGGTGGAGGAGTAGGTATCACGGAAGAACTCTCCCCTTTCTTAATTGGCGAAACTATTCTGCATTCTGCGTCTTTAGATGCAGAGCTCGGCAACACGGGCGAAGCAAAAGAAGCACCACCATCAAACCGCATTCTCATATCCGCCACCTTCGACTTGGAACGAAAGGAGCTCGTATCCTTGATTCGTTGGGGTCTTCTGACATCATCCTCTTTCCCATCGTTTTTCGGCATGGGAGATACTTCGACATGCTCTGCTGGTACATTCTTCTCCAGACTTTGCGCTTTGCGTTCTTCGGTTTTAGCTTGGTAGATTGCTTCGATTTTCTCACTGATCTGGTCGCGTCGGGTGTCTATATCTTTCTGTATGTCCGTCTTGGGGTCCTTGGGGCCAGGAATCGTTCTTCCTCTTGGTCTTGAGATTTTGGGTATGTCGGAGCTTCTGGTGGGTGTGGTGTTGACTTCGTATCGAGCCAGTGAACGGCCGCGGGGACTTGTGTCGGCTAAAATCCAAAGTCAGTATGGCTTGTTCATTTAAATTTCTTCGTTGGTTGAAGAAGCCAGGATTTTCGCTGGGTATAGTAAGAACCCCAATTTAGATATGACTAACGTACCTGTGGTCTCCGAATTGAGTCTATAGAATGGACGTTGTTTCGTTGGTGAAGTATGAGGTGAAATAGTCGTCGAGGATATTGTCTTTTCAGACGATCCTTGAGACGCTAAAAATGGATTTTGGACTGCTTCTCCAAAGACATTCCTTTGCTTTCTTGATGTTGGCGGCGAATATTGCGATTTAGCAGGTGACGGAAATGTACTTTTGTCTCGTGTCAGTTCTGATGTTCTCGAAAGTTTGGCCGAACCTCCAACTGGCGCTTTGGATACTGGTGTTGGGGCCCCGGTTGCATAAGAAGCGGGAGAAGATTCAACTTTATAATGATAACCATCACGCATCGAAGCATGTTTAGTTGAGCCAGTTTTCAGGGGACTTGTTTTAGGAGGACTTGAGAAATCCTCTTCATCTGGGCTTCCGTCGAAGAATCGTATCCTGTCCTTAATCATACTTCCTATCTTCTTGTTTGGAGACTTTTTCGGTCGTACATATGCTGGACGTTCACTTTTGGTAATAGTTCTATGCTTGGAGGTAGATCTTGAGGAGACGATTCGATTTGCACTCTTCGATGGTGTCTTTGCAACTTTGACTGACCATTGCGGTGTCCTTAAATGTCGCGATTGAAATTGCTTCTTAGAGGACCCAAACATCGTCGATTTGGTACTGCTAGGGGTATCACCCCATGTATTATGTCCCATGTATCCATCAATAAAGACGTCGTCATCCTTGGACAAATCTGCACTCGTCGGGCTCAGAATCGTAGACAACCGCCTTTGTGAAGAATCTCGGGTTATACCTCTCCTCCTAGGAGAATTCCGTGCTGAATGCAATGGCGCCGGCTGGAGTGTGACATCTAGAATTGGAAGACTCAGAGCATCCATGGCCTCGAATTTGCCCACCAGACATCGAAGAGCTGATGTTACAGCGGGTTTTGACCTAAGAATCGAGTCCTCTTGTCAGCATTTTGCGAAATATCACTGCGATTCGAGGCCAGTCGAGTTAACCAAAGCAACATGACGAAGAATTTCTCACCGGTAATAAGTTCTAGTGCCCTTATCGCTCCGCCCACGAGGAGGAGTAGAAGGGCCATCAGTAGAAGAAGGTCTCGATCTCGATTTCCCATTGGGAAATTTAATTTGGGAGCGAAAGCCAGCACGATCATAACAGCTACGTCCCCATGATTCATGATATGACATAGTTGACACAATGGAATTGCATCCACTGGTCGTGTTAATACTTCAAATCAAAATCAAATAGTAGAGAATACTATGATATGATCACTGGCACGGAGCAGTGAAATAGTTATGTTGTATGAAAAGACGGCTGAACGAATGACAATATGAAGTTGCGATGTTATTTGATGATTTCTATATCAAGATACAATACGATGAACTGGTTAGGGAAACTCTTTCCATTTGCGGTGGGATGTCATTATGAAGAAAGGAAGTCGCGACTGGCAGTTACCAAACGAAATAAGAGAGAAGGTGCGGCATCAAGAGCAAAGAACCGTGGATGTGTAAAAACGATCTTTTTTATTCAAAAAGACCTCCAAATTAATACCATGCATTTGAAGAAAGAAAACATACGTCAGATTCGCTTTGTACCTGTAAAAATGCTAAATCACCCCCGGATTTCTGTTCTGGATATATCCATCACCTCCATTAACTGCTCCACCTATCTTCGTAATCAACTGAAGGGTATCTATCATGCGTAACTGTAACCAAATCCACTCATGCTTTTTGAACACCATATGACTTATCAATGCGAACACCCATAGCTTCGAGGTCCAATTCCGTGCTATCTCGCGGAACATATGTTGCCTGACTATCCGCAGCGGAGTCAATTGTAGTAACCTGCTCCATGGCGTTGCTGCCCTTTCTTGTGGCGCTGCTTCCTTTTCTGGACTGGAAATCGAGTCGGGAGGACTGTGCCGTGATATCGCTAGCGTATGTCTTGCGTGAATAGCTCCCGTTTGGCTGAGAAGAAACGTTTGTATTACCCATACCGGAAAGATTGGACAGGTCGATAGAAGACATTTCTTCATCAGTTGCCATACTGGCCCAAAGTGAAGAGATGGGAAGTAAGAGTGCGACCATGGTAAGAGCAAGAGTTCCTGCTTCTGGGAGTGCCACAGGGGTTACATATTCAAGGACCGCAAATATGGCTATTCACGGTTAGTTTACATTCGTACCGGAATGGAAATATGAGACCTTACAAGGGATAATCATCGTACAGCCTCCCATAGCAGCGAGAATTCGCACGGCGCTCCACTGTCTCCATCCATGTCTTCGACGATTGTAAAGAGTCCAAACCAATTTTCCTGTGAACACGAGGGAGAAGAACCAAATGGAAATTGTCTCCGTAACAAGTGTTCCTTTGGTCAACCATTGCATCGGCACAGAAGAAGCAGCTGTTGACAAAATGGCCTTGCAGTTTACGACCGTAGCGGCGAATCTAAAGCCGATTGCAAGTAGAGCAACGAGACCAGAGAGACCAGTGAGGATAAATCGATATATGTCGTCCAAGCCCTTGCATACGGTATAAGCTTGAAGGTACAAAGACATATTGACTGTAATGGTCATAAGAAGAGGGATGACACTACCAGCAACACTAGTAGCATATGCCGATCTTGGTACTCTGCTGAAATCCATTGTGAAAGCTGCGTAGAACTCATTGAAGCCCTGCACGAAATATATGGCAAAGAGAAGAGCGCGGAGGAAGCCGAGAAGGAGTGAGAGGATGTTGAGCACAAAGAGGAGGGTCTTGCGCTTGGCTGCCTTGGTGAGAACGACGACGACGAAAAACATCAATAAGCAAGCTCCCGCCTGAGCACCGAAGTTGATACAACTAGCCACATTGTAGTAGTAGAAATAGTCGACGTCGATAGGAGTGATGGCCACAGTCGTGACGCCATCGGCCATGAGAATAGTAAAGCTCTGGGTGAGTGGATCGAAGCTGGAATCATTGGAAGCCATCTTTGCCTTTACTGTTTTCGGAATTGTGGTAAGCCGTAAGTATGGTTCAGCTATCAAAATAGTAGATATGTCGAAAGAGAAACGTAGAAAGCAATGCAAAGATAGCTATGGTAGATGAATCGGATAGATTCTACTTTGAGGAGGAAAGTTGAAGAGGCTGGAAGTATGGGTTGACGAGTTTGTTGTAGGAGGGGAAGAAGGGTCTATATTCAGGTAGTCTTGGAGACTTGAAATAGTTGCGAGACCACAAGCCGTGCTCGTAACGACAGTGTCTCGAGATAATAGCAAGGGCATTACTTTGCCATAATATTGTGGATATAATATTGAGTTTGGCGAGAATCAAGGTCTTGATAGCATCATAGTAGGATCACAGCTAAGAACAATGGAAAACTCTCCTTAGTATTGTTCGATTTTACCGATAGAGTCCACACTAAAATGCGATTTTGAACACGAAAGGATAATGGGAGATCTAAATATAATGTAAATGAAAGAATAGGTAAGTATTCTGTAGCTAATTTTAACCTAGACCACTCAGTCTAAGTCAATCACAGGAGGATATAGGTCTGCAAGCACTAGCATTTCACGGCCGTTCAGAAATATGAGTCTATATTGTTTGTGGCGGGTTTTCCTTAGTATTGTTCGTGATACCTTCGTATTGTTCTTGTAGGCGAGCCACATGGAGCCCACATGAAATCTTGAGCAAAAGCAGTGAATATTTTGCATGAGAGAAAGAGAAAGTGGAACTGATCGTGATAATGTGACCAAAAAGAAATGATTATCCCAAACTCTGTGTTACAATCGATTCAAAATGGTGATATAGGTAATCAATTTATGTATGTTGATGTGTTCAATTTTCACGAGGTGGAGTCGTCGAGGTCAAGATAACTTCATACCAAGACTTCTCTTCACGTGCTTGAAGGGCTTGCCGACATTCTTTTGCGGCCCGTTTCAATGCATCGTGTTGTGTATCAGTCAATCGATATGTATCGATGATCGATAACCCTTCTGCACCTTACCGTTGATGCCTACCACCTTGCGAGATAGGTAGACCAAGTCTTCAGTCTTCATTTTCTTCGACAAGGTTTTCAAATTAAGGAGGTGCAGTCTTATGATTCCTTCTTCCTGTATCGGTGTCATTGAGCATACCATACATCACTGTCAATCATGTACGTACATTGTATTGTTCTTTGTTCTTTTCTCTTCGACGATCAGCAATAGTTTGTTTAAAATGCATAGATGCATAGAATGAATGAATACCTACCTAGGTATGGTTAATACTCAGTGGCTGGAAAGTGGCTGAAAATTCATACATGTGATCTCCATTGATCTAATGAAATCCATCTCACTTGTCGTTGCCTCTGATAATATTGAGATTATTTTAGATAATGACGATGAGGTCAATTTAGTCAGCATATTAATTATATCTACTATATCCATTTTATATCCTTGTTAATCCACAATACATTATATAATGTCATGATAATTAGGTATGATAAAGTGAAAATTCAAAGATTACAAATCTCGTTCAATCGAAAATGATCACAGCGAACAATAATAAGTCAACTACCCAGGAGTAGTCCCTTTTGGGTATTGCTTTCGCAGAGCTTCTGTAAACATGACCTCTAGGGCTTCCCATCATTGCATCAGCTCGAACCCAAGTGTCCATTTGGAATCATCGGATACCAGATCTTAAGAGAGAGTTATAAATTACATACGCAGCGGCAGCTTTCTGGAGGGCCTTATATTCGGGTGATTGAAGAGCTTGCAACGCCGAAGGTCTGTTCATCGGGTTAGGAACGGCCAAAAGGCGTATAACGTCTAGCACTACCTTCGGGATGCCGGCGTCCATAGCTAGATCGGCCCACACCTCAAATGAAGGAATCTGCAAAAGCAATTCGTCCAAATCTTCCTTTGCTTGTGTTGTCGTAAGGTTTTGGGCTAACTTAAAATAGGCCTGTAAGGTCTTATCAACATCAGGAGGAGGAATCGAGTTACAGGATGGATCGAAGAGGAGTATAATCTTCGCTAGGCACCATGCCATTGGGTGAATACGCGTCTTGTCGATGTTGTCGGCATTGCCCAGTATGTTGGGATCAAACCGTTGTAACATCTTCCTTCTTTAGTTTGGGTTAGAATAAGAGGCTGGCAACTAACCATAGCAGCAATAGACCATACATCGGCTTTATGGTAGCAGCTCACCCCTGTCCAGACCTCAGGAGCACGAAATGCTTCGGGCTGAACCCAGCGTGGATTCCCGCCCTCTGGTCCCGCTACAGAAAATTAGCGTAACCCAATTCTGCGATGTGTGCTTCGTACCTAGCCCCAAGTCTCCAATTTTGACTTTAGACAGCCCGTCAACGCTAGATATAAGAACATTCGCAGGTTTCAGGTCTGCTCTGCTTAGTGAATGGCAATAGAACTCTCTAGGGGTGAATAGCATACCTGAATAAACAAGGTGCTCTTTTTCTAGCTCGACAAATGCTTACAAGCATACCTTGACAATATCTGCGACTAATACAGGATCTTTCATGTGTTCCCCGAAAGGCACCTCCGCCAGAGTCGTGTCCTCAGTCCAAGTAGGCTACATTGCACCGAGAGCTATAACACCCCCCGAAGAGGGCCACATTCTCAAGGCCTTTATCTAACCACTCAAACTGATGCTGGCCTGAACTTGATGAAGTACACAGGGCACGAAGCCCTGATGAACACCAAGTGCAAGTCTGATTGCAAGCGCTTCCCTTTCAACAATTTCACGTACTGTTTAACTCTCTTTCCAAAGTGCTTTTCATCTTTCGATCACTCTACTTGTGCGCTATCGGTCTCTGGCCAATATTTAGCTTTAGATGAAATATACCACCCATTTTGAGCTGCATTCCCAAACAACTCGACTCGTCGAAAGAGTTTCACATGAGCGTAGGTAGTATCCATCCATTCAAAGGCTAAACAGAATGGCTTTTGAGCGGTCCAACCTATAGGGTCGTTGATAATGTCACACAACTTTCGAAAGTTCCTAGACGATTCGATAGAAGGCTTCTTGTAATACTTGTATTCCTTTACGAGACAGTCCACCTGAGTCTGATTTTCAAGAACGGCGCTTTTCACAACAGCCCTTGGTACGAGAATTAGCACAGACTCCTACATCCAATTGAGTTGTTGACATACCATCGATCTCTTGGAAGAATAGACTGAACGCCAGGCAAGACCTCGGCCTTGAACACTGGGTTGAAGACAGTCTTATCGCCAAGTTTTTCAACTAGACGAAATGAGTATTTGCTCCCATGAAGAGTCGTCCCAAGACGCAGAGCCATTGTCTTTGATGGAAATGTGGTGTGTGAGTGATGTCTGATACAAAATGGGTTCTTGAGAAGGGTGAATATATCGAATAAGACGAACACATCAACACATCGTAAGTCAACTACCCCCCTTTTCGGTCACCCCCTCCTTTTGGGCCACCCTTTTTAAAGATTCTATGATTAAAATTTATTCAATTATATCGATTGAATAAAAAACTTCAAAAACTTCAAAAATATATAGTTACTGGGCTAGGTACCGATTTTCAGAATTTTAGCGATTTATATAAAAGTTAATAAAGTTAAAGTTTAAAATATGAGATTTTGATTTTGTATATGATTTGTGTATAAAATTAAAAATACTTAGTGTTCTGTTCATCTTTCCCACGAGATAATCAAGTTCGAGAACAGCAAGCCGTTGGCTCATGAGTTCCGATCCGCGTTCTCTCCTAGGGATAGAGCAATCTCCACTGGAACGTTCTACGGCGATGATCTAATGTAATGTATAATGGGTTGATTGAGGCAGGCAAGATAGCAATTGGCAGTTGTGAGAGAAATTAGCATTCTAAGGCGCTTGGTTGTTACGCAATGGGCGAATACGTGGGATTGTTGGGCGATATGATGATATCATGAAATGAATTAACGGGTCTGCAAAGCTGCCAATTGTCATTACCCACTTAAATTTACAACTGTACATAGATATCAAAAACCTGATTCTCAAACTTATCCAAAGTCCATGAACTGAACCGGCAGTGGGTATCCTTCCTTTACAAATAGCAAATCAATTCTGAGTTTTCACTCTCTCGGCTTTGCTCTCCTTTCGGTCTATCCAAAGCTCCGCAAGCAAGGACCGGGCTTCTTCGCCCCTTTGCATCCGAGATGGCATTTATACTGACGCAAACCATTCATCTTGCAGTAATTCTTTCGCCGTAGGTCTGTCTCTTGGATCTAGCTTCATGATCTTGAGTATGAATGCCTTATCTTCTTTTTAAATCTCTCGCTCAGCAATGCGCCCGAAAGGCTTCATCTCCGCTGGTGGTACGCCATGCATGATGTAGGTTAGAATCGCCAACGTCTCATCGTCTGCGATCTCTTGGTACGACAGAGGAAATGGTCCAAAAAACTGATGTTGCTTCATAAGAATCTTCAACTCGTATTCTTCATGGTCGGCCGGAACGTCCGGCTTAAAGATGAACCAGTTTTCGCCCCAAATCAAGGTTATAAGCTGCACATGGACGGAGATCTGTAAGCAGCGGTATACAGATAAAAAAGTGAGCGCTAGAGCTATAGAAAGAAACTCACCATCGTACCGAATGACCAAATGTCTGTAGGAGTCCCCCATCCTGTCTGGAGCTGCGCTTCAGGGCTCCGCCATATAGGAGCCCCGATGATATCACGGTCTTTTGCGAAGACAGAATCGACATGCACTGTACTTCCGCAGTCGGCCAATTCAACGTCAGCAAAACGAATGTCCCCTTGTCCGTAGTTTACCAGGACGTTATCGGGTTTAATATCTGAATTTCAGCCTTGGTTAGAACTTTCGTTCTCCTGCAAGTAGGTGCGCTGATACGATTCATACCTGTATGTACATAACCATCCTCATGGAAAACCTTTAGAGCTTCTTGGACGCATTTTGCGACATGCTTGATCTCGAGTCGAGTAAGCCGTTGGGCCGCCGAAGCATTCAGGAGATCATCGTCGAGGTGCTTTAGCACAAGTGCAGGCGGGTCAGACGGATCTTCTATCTTGTCGAGTAGTGGACGGAGAGAAGGTGTCCGGAATTGGAAGCGTTTGAGAATATCGCGCTCGTTATCAAGCCGGAAATGACGGACACTTTTGATCACGACGGTTTGATCGCTCAGATTGCTTTAATACGGTAGTCAGTCCGAGGCTCGAAAGCACAGGATAGATATATCTCATACGTTGCCAGCCAAATGCATTCGTGAAGCTGTTTGGTACGTGCTTGCTCTTCCTTTGAGGAGTTGGCCTAGCCGGAGGAGAGAAGCCATAATATTGCCAAATATATCAATAATATCAAAATGCACTAATAATATCAAAACGAATAATGTTAATATTAATTTTTTTTGGTTTAATCGAATATAATATTAGTAATCAGATTTGATATTATTGATAATTCATTTTAAATAAAATAGTCTAAAGAATCTTCGATTGAGATTAGTTATATTATATTTTAAATATTATATAATTATTCTTGATATATTTGTATAAAATCTATACAAATCTCATTATGATATACTTAGATTTATCGGAAACCTCCTTATACCGGATCTATTGGTTAATTTTTTCGTTCCGATATAGCTATCTAGTTACACAAATTCATTGTATTATTTAACCTCGAATTTAAGGCATCATAACCATCGTCCCCCACCTTTAATGCCGATAAGCGAAAAGTTCGCACACAAATTTGGAGTCAAGGTCTTTTCAAATTTCTCTTTTGATTTGATTCTTCCAACTTTCAACGACAATAGAATCTATCAAGATGGTGAGTTGAATCGCATTCTGTGGTCGCAGTACATTTGCGATCATGGCATTTCATGACCCAGATCCTTAAAAGGTCAAATAGCAAAATGCTTCGAGAAATTGAAGGTTGCTGACTTTTGGGAATCTATATAGACATTCAGCAAGTTGGCCAAGAACTCCGCGTACTATAGGTGAGTTCAATTATCCTTCGATCCAATTCTATCATGCGATTCTGACAATATATCAGTCGCTACCAGACTAAGTACAAGCGCCGTCGTTCCGGAAAAACCGATTACTACGCCAGAAAGCGTCTCATCACCCAAGCCAAGAACAAGTACAATGCGCCAAAATACCGTCTCGTTGTTCGATTCACCAACCGCGATATCGTGATGCAAATCGTTACCTCCGAAATCACTGGTGACAAGGTTTTCTGCGCCGCATACTCCCACGAGCTCAAGGCCTACGGTATCGACCACGGTCTTACCAACTGGGCTGCCGCATACTGCACTGGTCTTCTCATCGCCCGTCGTGTCTTGAAGAAGCTCGGTATGGATGAGGACTTCACCGGTGTTGAGGAGGCTGATGGAGAGTACCAACTCACCGAGGCCGCTGGTGATGAGGAGAGACGTCCTTTCAAGGCCTTCCTTGATGTTGGTCTTCAACGCACTTCCACTGGTGCCCGTATCTTTGGTGCCATGAAGGGTGCCTCCGATGGTGGTATCCTCGTTCCCCACTCCGAGAACCGTTTCCCAGGTTACGACATGGAGAGCAAGGAGCTCGATGCTGAAACTCTCCGCAAATACATCTTCGGTGGACACATCGCTGAGTACATGGAGACCCTCGCCGATGACGATGAGGAGCGTTACAAGTCTCAATTCCAAGGTTACGTTGATGACGAGATAGAGGCCGATGGATTGGAGGAGTTATACCAAGAGGCTCACAAGAACATCCGTGAGGATCCATTCAAGAAGGTTGAGGGAGAGAAGAAGACCAAGGAGGAGTACAAGACAGAGTCTTTGAAGTTCAAGGGATACAAGTTGAGCAAGGACGAGAAGCGCGAGAGAGTCAAGGTCAAGATTGCCGCATTAAAGTAAAGGTTGATTTTTTAAGCTGTTACAATTCGGGCATGGGGTTTTTAGCCAGGTGATAAAAATGACACATCCTTGCTACTGTTAGAACATAATATCTTGATGAATGATGAACCTTAATAATCATAAAAAGAGGATGGGTGATGATGAATGATTATGTTTCTAACTTGCGTTGTTACTTGTTACTTTTAAGATGTCGTCGTTTGCTTGATCTTTTCTACTATTCCCTTCCAAGCAGAGTTATCAATAAGTAAAGTGCTTAGGTACTGATAACTTTCCAGAACTCCTTTCAGCAAATGGTTTGACCCCTTCAAGAACCTGTATCAAAATGGGAGGTTTAACCTCCTTCTCATCATCATGGCTGTTCCCCTGTCATACCACACAAGTGACACCACCCCTTTCTTGACTCTTTATCGTAAGATTAAAATCAAATCAAATTCTCTCTCACAACTTGTTTTATATTCTTTTCGCATCGCTACTCATATTGATTCTCGTACCACTTGTGCTGTTTTGTTCTGTTTCATCGAATCAAATCGAATCACCGAGGTTTGATACCGAACTAAACCCACCCCACTTCACTTGCACCGACCCCCCCGACGACCAGATCGACCCCCCCCCAAGCCAAGTCCCAACGCATGACGATACCAGTGTTCTTATTCTCCACTGCTCCACTCTATTGCTTCAATTGTAAGAGTGTCTGATCACTATCGCAAACCACCAACAACAGAGCAACATACCGATACCGGTTGTTTAGTTTTGTGGCATTTGGCTTGTATTCATTCAACAAATTGACTTATTCCACCTCACCTCACCGACAGTCACATTCAGTTGTGGCACAAACACAATCATGGATTTGTGCCAATAGTACCAATAACGAGGCATATTCCGAGACATAGAGAAGCGATAACGAACCTTTAATTGCGAATACCACTTATGAGATATAGATCTCTCTCGCAGATCAGTTAGGAAACATCTTTCGACAATACGCATAGTGGGGGATATACCTCGAGGATATATTTACACAATGGAACAAATGACTGGCGTGGACGTCAGTTGGATGACACACAGCTCAAGTAATAAGGGTTAGTTGAAGTCATACTTCAGATGAAAGTCAAAATAAATTGGAACATCTGCCAGCTATGTATGTGCGACTGACATGATTTATCTATTATAGACTTAAAACGACCTCGAATGGTTCCGAATGTATCTGGTTCACAAGGCAAATCAAGCCCGACTCCACAGAATGGCTCCACCCCTTCAAAGAACAAGAACGAGAACGAGCTGGCGACAACTCCACAGCAGATTCCAACTCGATCCGGTGTACCTAGAAATGCTTCTTCAGAAAAGATAGTCATGGCTAATGGCACACCACCTAAAGCCTCTACAGCACCCAACATGTCCCGCAGAAATTCGTGGTTATCGAGTATATCTTCGAAGTTCACGGGAACACATCCTTCCAACCTTACGAGCGCCTCTCCCAGTACTTCTCCGGCGGCGTTTCCTATAGATCCTCCGATACAAAGACCTGCAGGACCAAGTGCGCCAAAGAATGCTGTATTGGTACACGGGGTAAAGGAGGATGGCGATGCACCTTATGTTCCGGCACCCCCACGAAGTGGTCCCAGCTTCTTACAAAGTGCGTTGCGAAGGCTGTCGTCTTCGAGTGGACAGTTGTCCGGATCAGCTAAAGGTCACAATGGATTGTGCGAAAGAAAGATTTTGAATGTCGATCCTCACCGAGAAAGGTGTCCCATATTCGGGCTTGAACAGTCGAAGTTGCGAAGAGTAGCTTTCTGTGTCGATGTTGAGATAGCAAGCGGTGCTCGTTACATAGACGAGGAGGATTCCGATGAGGCCGACAATAAAAGTAAAGAAAAACCGAAGCGATCTAAAGAAAAGGGAGAAGGGGCTGCGCTGAAGAATCCGAATAGTCTTAAGGCCGAGACGGAACAAGACGATGTTTCAATGACAAAACTTCCCACATTGAATGAAAATCTTCCCGAAAGTACCCAATCAAAAGCCTCCAAAAACACTTCGGAAGGTAGGGAAATTTCTCCACCACCCGAGAAGGACAATTCAAAAAAGAAAGAGAAGAAGAAGCGCAGCGAAGAAGAACGAAAAGCAAGAAAGGAGAAAAAACGAAAGCTTGCTGAGGCGAACGGTACAATCCCGGTTGAATTGAAGATTGATGAGAGTGACAGTTCACTCTCAACCCTTCCGAATACCGCAACTCCGAAAACCCACGCCTCACCTACCACGGATCCTGTTCGGATATACAGAAGATGCTGCCAGTTGAGAGAAACGCCAATATTAAAGAGGATCGTTGAGCAACTCACGGCGTCGGTGGCAACAGCTACAACCCCTGGTCTTGTTGACAAATTAGATCTCTCGAGTTATTGGTTGCAATTGCCGGATCTTGTCACGTTAGGGGACTACTTAGCTGTAGTTCCAGTCAGAGAATTGGCAATGGAAAATTGCGGACTCACTGATGAAGGTGTTCGTGTTATTCTGGCTGGTCTTTTGGCAGCCAAGTTACCAACATATGGTAGAAAAACGCATACCCGCAAGGATAGCCAATGCTCCCAAGGTGGCATAATCGAACGCCTAGTCCTGAAAAATAATAGCAAAATTGGTAAAGATGGTTGGCGCCATATTTCCTTGTTTATCAATATGTGCCGATCATTGAAGACCCTAGATCTTTCAAGGATTCCTTTCCCCCAGAGTGTCACTACACCACCTGCAAGTGGATCTGGGGATTTAAAGAAAATCGATAGTAAATCGAGTAATACGAGCACCCAGGTTTCCTGCTTGTTATCTAGGGCCATTGGGGATCGACTCGCTGGTCCAAATTTCGAACTGTTGAATCTAGGTCACTGTGGCCTCAATAGCCAGCAGTTGGATGGATTAGTCGATGGAATCATAAAATCCGGCTTACGGCGTCTTGGTCTCGCGGGTAACGAGATTACATCAGTAGGGATGGAGCATGTTGCCAGATGGATTAGATATGGCAACTGCGAAGGCCTTGATCTTGGTTGCAATGATCTAAGAGATTCTTTGGAGACCATTTCGAATGCCCTCGATGAGGACAACAAAATCTACGCCTTAAGTTTGGCAGACTGTAACCTCAATCCGGATTCGCTGTGGCCACTGTTCCCAGCCCTCGCAAAGCTGAAGAATTTCAAGTTCATCGACTTATCACAGAACCATGATTTATTCGAATCAAAACCCAGTGCACTTTCTCTCTTGCGCAGGTATGTTAACATTTTCTATTTATTCCGTTGTTTTCGTATTAAAATAATACATGCTCTTTTGGAGATTAGTAATCCCCGCATGTTTCGGCATGATGACCTTCAATGCCAATCCTTGTCGTATCTAGCCCTATAGTCTCCGTCATCCCTATATGCCGTCCTGTATGCCGGGAAATATCATAAAGCGTTGAATAGCAAGTTGTCGTAAAAGACTTTATTAGATGCATAGAACATCTCATTCGCCATTGCTGTGGGACTAATACGGTCTCGTACCCCGACCAGTAATTTGCTTCACTTGTGTCAGCAACTCGCTCTGCGTGGCTTCAGTCGATGGTCTTCTCAGCTCTTTTAAAATTTACTCTCATTACATTTCCAAGTACGGTCATACAGGCCATTATCAGCTAACATATCACAGGTATCTACCACGTCTGCCTCAACTGAAGCGCATACATTTGACAGATGTATCCATGACACCGGAACAAGCCATCGCCCTAGCGGAAATCTTACCAGAGAGCCCCAGTCTTGCGCATGTAACTCTTATGGAAAATACGCAACTAGCTGCCCTCGCAAATGCGAAAGACGAAGCAAGTCAGGAGGAGGCTTGTGCATTATATGCCTCACTTATGGCCGCAGTCCGAGTGTCTGAATCAATCGTGTGTATTGATATTGAGGTTCCGTCGAGTGATTCGTCCGAAATCGTAAAGGCTTTAGCTAAGCAAGTCGTCGCTTATTGCCTGTGGAATATGGAACGCGGCCCAGTTGCAGAGATTAGTGGAGCCGTTGCGGCAATCTCTGATCCCCATATAGCTGCCAATGGAAAAGATGTTGCAGTTCCCGAAGTGTTGTTGCACATTGTGGGGCACATAGAAGGAGTCCAAGAAAGTCCTGATGACGATGAACCTGCACCAGACGAAGACTATGTGATTGGCGGGACAGGTGTTGTTAAAGCCCTGGGTATCTGTTTACGAAACAAAGGGAATGATTCTAGGAGGCCATCAGCTGATCGAACGTTCTCTGATTTATCTAGGCCGAGCAGCCGCTCGGCCGCTCCGAACCCTGCTGTGAAGAGTGGCAAAGCCAAGGATATGTCGAAGAATTTATTGGGGAGTGCCAGGAAGATTCGGGCTCGATTACAACCTGCCCTAGTCAAGGAATCGAAGGCTAGTGATCACCAGAATTACAGTAAGAATTATTCATCACTATGCGTATGTACCTTGACAAAAGCTGACTGCAAATTAGACCGATTACTATTCCTTGATCACACATTACAGAATATGATCAAGAGATTCGAAGATGAATATCCTGAGACGCGCCTGTCACCGTCACTTCCCGATACAGAGCAAATAACCATGACAGAGGACACATACCCACTTCAAACTGACTATCGAGGATTAGACGTTGAACCAGAACCAGTTCTCGTCGATAATCTACCATCAGATGAAGAGGGAGGACATGACGAGGGAGGAATTCGTCCTACTTTATCCCGTCATAACTCTGATGTCTCATTGGCTTCCAGAGCACTTTCCCAGGAAGAAGGCAGAATGCATCGCTTTGGACAGAAGATTCGTCGTAACATTCTTAAACCCGAAGGCGAGGATAATCTTCACGGAACCACGGGGCACGAAATCCAACCAGCACATCTACAATTTTTGAGATCCATGGTTGAGGACCTTCAAGGCGAAGATATCAGAAACAAAATCGAAGCCATGGGTCCAGATGCGGTAATAGCTGAGCTGAACAACGAAACCAGTATTCTTCGGCAGAGATTCGTTGAGAATGATCCGGAAGGCTGGCATAAATTCGAAGAAAGCCAAGAAGCTATGCAAAGGAATTCATTCGTAGCGAATCTTGGCTCAAATGGGAATGTGTCGGAGAGTGCCATTGAATGAGATTTTCGCTCATTACTGTAAATTTAAATTTTGTCTTCATTTTTTTTTCCTTGGCATAGCAGGCTTTGGTGCTACGTACTACAGTATAATACATACATAGCTTTTATTATTGGATACTTTGGGGGGAAAGGTGTATCACTAAGGAGGAATATTACTTCAAGCAAATCATGTTTTGTGGCGTTGGACGGGGAAGGACACCGGTGGTACAAAGTCTGGGATGGAGATACAAAGTCTTGAATGGAAAAGGATTGTACAAGTAGAGAACAGAAACAACAAGAATTAAGATTTTAGATCAGGTGTATATTCATTTGTTATGATATTTGTATACCATCCCTTACCAATTCTTATATTATACTTTTAATTCAATAAGATAAGAGTATACTACTATACAAGTATTACGTGTATTACGAGTATACATTTGAAATACTCAACATCAGGGCATTCATATACATATATATACACACACTTGTATACACATATATACAAAACGTAGAATACACCCGATAATAGAAATCAAAATCGAAATAGTAACCTTAAAGAAAATCTGTATTTCTTCATTATTCATAATTGAACCGTAAACCTTATGATTCCCTAATTGTCTAACAGACAGATGATGCTAATATAAGCTAAACCTCCTCATTATATATGTACGCATTTTGGTAAAGAAATAAAAAGATATATTATATTCCTTCCTTTCTTCCTTTCTTCCTTGGATCAGAAGATCAGAAAATCAGAGAACCAAGCAAAAGGAAAAGGAAAAGCAGAACCAAAAATTCATAATCAAAACCTCCCCTCCTTTGCAGGTATTCCTTGTCTTTCTTGATATGTTTCATTGACGCCTGTATACTCGAGTATTGTGTATTGTGTACTGTGTACTGTTGGAGATGCTAGATGCTAAATGCATATAACCCATGCGATGCAGTTTGTGTTTGCGGTTGCGGTTGCGGTTGCTGTTTTATTTTGATTGTAATAGTATGATTTCCTTCTTCTCTCTCTCTCTCTTGTTGCCCTCTCTTGTTGCTTTTCTGCTCTTGTATGATGATGGTGACGATGATGTGATGATGATGTGATGAGAAGTTATCGTCCTGAGGATATGCATTCTCACCCCGTTGATTTCACGTTTCTATCACGTGAAATTTCATCCATCTTGGCCATGTATGTTGAATCTGTATTCTCGTTCGTATATGCGTTGGATTTTTGATTTCTCCTCTCCTTTCCTCTCGTTTCACCTCTTTGTGAGATAGGATAGCTATCTCAATACCGCGTTTCTGACCTCTAGCTCTGCTAGCTATTCTCTCTTTTCATTCTTCATCTCTTTTAAATAGCTCCTCTCTCTTTCACATTCACCCCCTCTTTTTTACAACACAATCTCCTCCTTCCAATTCTCCAACCCCTCTTCACATAGCCTGTCACGCACTCACGCACTCATCCTCCTCTCGCTCTCCGCACACGCCTCACATACCCCGCCCCCAAAAACTCGCGTGTGGCGGCGCCAGCCATCGCTAGATATGATCTCGCCTGTTACGGCAGGAGAGTTGGTTTGGGGGTTGGATGCCTTGGTGTAGGAGCGGCGGCGGGTGGAAGGCGCTTCGCTAGGTGTGGAGGTTATATCCCCGTTCAATCCCGCGTAGGGAAGAGTTTCTAGGGGAGAGGGCGGCGTGAAGGGGGGTGCTGGTGGGGCTCGAGAGAAGGTTTGCTGTGCGGTTGAGATGGATGTGGGTGAGTTGGTGAGGTCGAGGGAGGTTGTGCTGGATTGGGGGGTTGTTTTGGGGTGAGGTGCGTTGGTGGTAGTGTGGAAATTTACGTTTTCGTTTGCGTATGAAAATGTGTTTAACGGATCTGATTTTTCGAGGAGAATAGGGGTAGAGGGTCGGCTAGGTGGGAAATGATATTGTAATTTTGCGGTGGCATTTCGATTCCTTCGTATGAAGATTGTGATGCAAAGAAAGAAGAATATGCTTAGGTATAGGTAGGGCGTGGATATGTTGGAGAAGAGTCCGTATGTATATGCATGACTTGATTCCGTGGCAGATTCGGAGACGACGGGCATTATGGGTGGTAGATGAGATGATGAGGTGAGTCTGGAGATCTCTCTCTTGTGAGATTATCTATTCGCCGTGTCGATGGGAGGGAGACTGGAGGCTGAACGAGTAATGGATGGAAGGAGATAAAGATAGATATTAGAGTACTATATATACGATAAAGTAGATTAAGCAAGCAACTGAACTGCACAAAACACACTTGGGAAGCTGGAGGCTTAAGTAGATATTTGAGCCGGGTGCCCCAATCTGGATTAATGGATTGGGATGTCCTCCGCTAAGGGTTACCTACTACAATCGAGGGCCATCTATCCCAACCAGCCTAAGCTACTGTCAGCAAGTGATCTTACGCACATGCATAAGCATCGCAAATGTACATAACATATGTAAGGTAAACCATCTATATCCATGTGGAGGGTAGCAAACTGTCAGGGCCATGCAGGCAAAATAAGTCCAAGCTACCCAGACATTTTCTATCTTGGGCCCTTTTTCGCCTTTATTAGTATGGTACTGCAAGTAATGAGGCAAGTAGGCGATGCGATGCGATGGGCATATGGATATGGATGGATGGGACACTTTTGGTGGAACGCTTAGAAGGATCCTTGTCTGGCTTAAAGTCTATGTCGAGACTCTCGAACCCTGTTTCCGGGTTATGCAAAACACCCCACTATGATCCTGGTATTGTACATACAGAAGGTCTTGGTTCAGCCCAACTGGGTAAGGAATTGGGGAAAACAGTGGATGGGAATGGCTAGAGAAAGGATTTTAGCTGATGTTTGTTGCTATTTTGTTGTTTGTATTTTCTATAGGGTCAAGTTTGTGCAACATGGATTTATGGCTAACTAATCACATGTCCCAGCATTACCATACTTGAGTCGTTAGTAAAGATATCAATCTATATATCTACGAGTACAGTATTTCCTTGTATTGTACCTGGTCCATATCCCCCCCACCTTCTCAACCTTCTGACCATCATCGATATGTGATCATTGATCATTGATGAGAAGGGGGTTCCACTCGTAAGGCTGCACGAAGGTACTCGAGTACTACTGTACCTACCAGCCTAGATCCCCCTCGAATCCCTCATCAAAATCCCGAGGAGCGATCTCCCGCTTAGTATCCAACTTTTCCCTCGCGAGACTTCTGATTCTGGTAATAGCAAGCGTTTATACAGCTCTCCTCATCCGGCGATCGAGCGTCACAAATATACCGAGTTGCCACGATCTGGCTATTTCGGGGATCAGATCTGCTGGTCTTAGATTTCGTGTGGAATGGTTTAAGGTTATGCTATGTACGGTGTTTCGTGGTGGGAATAAATAGGCTTGGAGTATCAATGGCACGAGGGGTGGTACTTTACTTTATTGTACATAGATACTTTACTATTCCGTGTCTACCTGATGTATGTAACACTCTGCTGCCGCATAGTATAGCATACCATAGCATACCATCCATCTATTCGTTTATTCGTTTATTCGTGATTTTAAGAGCATTTCGAGTTATAGTAGGTATTAAACGTCAATGAACGCGGCTGATTGTGCCGCTGTATTTCGCATCAATCTTAGATGAATGGTGGGATGAGATGAATAGATGAGGAGACGGGTCTCTAGATTTGCAATTTTGCTGGGCTGGTAATGTTATGCTGCCCCATAAGGATATTTGTACGTACAAAATGTAAGCTCGGCGTTTGAACCAACAAGTAGAATGTCGGTGATGTATTATGGAAATGTGATTCTTTTGACCGATGAGTGAATTATTGCATGCAATATAGAACTGTATGGTAGGTAATGGGATGGGATTCAAATGGGAGGGGAGGGTAGTGGGTTTGCAAGTACAAGTACAGTTGTAACTTGTCAGTAGGGAGCCCTTTTAGATAGCCCATGCCAAGCCCTATCTATTTCTTATCCATTTTTCCCCCTGTACGGAAAGCGCTATGCAATGCGTACTGCTACTGCAGATACCCATTGATTATCGATAGAAGGATGAGATGGATCAAGGTCCAAAGGATCTGGTAATCTAGGAACCAATACAATTTTCCATCTTTACGAAAGCCTTTTGATCCTCGCTTGCGCCTCGCTCGCGGGGATTCTCGGTCATGCAGATGCAGAGAAAAGGAAGGAAGGTCGTGTGAGTAGGTGAGTAAGTGGCATAAACATCAGATTCGTTAGTTTATCCAAATCGACTTCCTACACTCAGTGTTCTTACTCACGGTTCCCCTACATGTATCATACGGTTTGTGGTGTAGTGAAGTTGGCAAAGAATGGAACAAATCGTCCTTGAGTTCAGCTCACATATCCTTCATTTCTACGACGCCTCTCGGGTAGCGCTTCGGATAATTGCAGTTAGGGGTCATTGATTGGTCGCGATTACCTACCATGTGGATATTTTTCAGCTGGTTGTATTTGGGAGTTTGGAGCCGATATAACAAGTTTTTTATTTACCATCATGAACCATGCGGTAGGGAATTTCCTTGCAAGTAAAAAGTGGAAAGGCGGAATTCTTTGAAGCCATAGTCATCATAATCGTCCGATGAGACTGCTTGCAAAGTAATGATATGGTCTGTATATCTGGGTAGAATGTATTGGGACGACATTGGTGGTTGGTACGAAATACGCGAATGAATGAATACATAGATGAAGGGGTTGGTATTGATAGACGAACTTTATAGGGAAACGCAGCTTTGATAATGCGACGATTGATTGTAGAAAATACAATCTTTGTTTGACCCAGTCATGTCAAGGTCGGTATCGAATCTATCGATAGATCTATCACTTGTTCATGCCTGTTTTTAGATCGCTTTCCCATCATGTATCGAGAATCAGTTTATAATCACTAGTTTAAGATCGATATGCAGGTTTCAATCAAAATACCTAGGTCGAGGTCATTCCGAATGTTCTCAGAAAACTTCAAGTTTTATAATTGGGGTATTCGCTCTAGAACCTGCAAAGATCGACAGACTAGGAACTTCATCAAACAAGTTCAGCCGGTCATGTCATGCGGCTCCTTCACGAACCTACATAGTACATACTGCACACGCCGCTTGCCTGTATCTCATCCATAATCCATTGTAACAGTAACAAACGGGTTATTGACCTGGTAGACACTGTAGGATCGGGCCGTCATCGGGTGGGTGGTGGAAAGAGATTCAATCTCGGAGAAATCTATCAACTGATTCATATCAATCGTCTTCGTACCTCGTGTACGTACGTATTTCGTACCACCAGTATTGCTGGTGGGACATTGTAAGCGTTCAATGGCTTATATACGATATTCACCATCTTGAAAAACACGAAATTGCCGTCGATGACATCGCAATTTGCCTCTAACGTGCCATTGCGCAAAAGAATTCCTCTTTAGGAATTGGATGGGATTTGGTCACGTGAATATACACCTTGAACAATAATCCTCTGGCTTACCTCTCGCTGATTACCGAGTCATATGGGAACTACTACTGTCTATCATATAGATGTCGATGTAAAAGGATCAATATACTCATCATTATTTTTCGTTGTGCTTCGGAAGTCCCGTTGACAGCTTATCGTCAGCAAACCCACAATGTTGTCTTCTCCTTGTGGACTTTCCACCACACAGTCCACACCGTACGGGAAGCCATTGCGATGTGTCTTTGCGATCGAAAGCGAAGAAATTGATATCGACCTCGGGATGGTTAGGCATTCTGATATATCTCGTACGGGGTACCTATCGCAATTATCTCCATCCATGAATATGAACCGTGATGCTGGGCATAATGCTACTCGAGACGGAGACGCGATAGGATTCAAAAGTGCCACTACACTGCGGCAATTGCGGAGAAGGGATTCAATCATCGATGACGTTAGATTTGGTGATTAGAACAGCATAAACGGTGGCAAAGACATCATCTCGAGAGTGTGATATGTTGTTTTGGTCAAGATGGAGACGAGTTGCTCCGTTCATTCATCCCTTCAAATTAGCCACCAACCTCTCGAGATGAGTGGACGTGTGTGGTCGATTGCTCATGAGGCGTTACCATGGCCGTCGTGGCCAATATAAGGTACGTAAAGAGGCAAAAAGATGATATTGATTATTGTTGTACACGAGGGAGTAGGTAGGAGTAATGGCGAAGACCCAAGTCGAGGAAGGCAAACTTGTAAGTTTATTGATTCAATTTGCACCTGAGAAACTCGTAGCAGGGCCATTACCATATACAAGCCATTTTCGAGTACGAGTTGACCTTGGCAGTTTCTTCTATCGTAAGAGTCGGATGGCGAGAGGATAAAAAGTCCCGAAGCAATAAACTCATATGGATGAGTGGATGAGTTGAAAGAAATGTATAGTTGAAGATTGCGACTCTTGAATCGAAGTATGGGCATAATGGTTACTTTTTATCGTGCTCTCCATGAACGTCGTCGATGGATGTGGTATATGCCATAGCGGAACATTATCAGTCACGTGTTAAGCTAACAAACACGGACTCTACCAGGTAAACTCTATCCTAATTTCTTTTCTGGTTTTCGTAGAAGGCTGGAACTTTAAATGAAACACGACACCACCATACCGCCAGAACAAATTGACGATCTTTTGCAAATCTTTGCAAAACTTCTTTGTTTACATTATTTGCATTGTTTACGAATCTACGATCAACATCATCGAAATTAATTCAGACCATAATCTACCGAAACGGCAAGAGACTTTAGTCGTTTGGTGAGTACCGGTAGTAGCGGAAAATAGTCATTGATAATTTATGAAAGACATTGAAACCGGAAATCTGGGACTTTGGATGGGTAATGCTCTGGACTCTGGACTCTGGAGTCTCTATCATTAGCAAAACAATAGTTAATACTCGGGAATTTGCGGCTACGTTGAAGATATTGTCAAAGAATCAGTGTTCTTGTAAGAAGTTGTGACGGTGAAGCAACCGAAGTTCAAACCAATGTGGCTGAGTTCAAATATGCTACAGAGGAGTGTTTCTGAAAATTTGTTTTTTTTATCGTCAACAATTCCAGTCCAGGCTAGGTCTGCGAACGGGCTTCCCCACCAAATGTACTTCAAATGAAGAAACACACACGGTCATTGGAGGTTCACGATTTTAGAGCTGCATGTTCCCAGACAACCGCACGGTCGCCATGGGAGTTTGACGATCTGCAGCAGCTACGACCATTTGGAGGTATTGATGCGATTTTGAGGCTGGGTTTTCCGACAATGGGCATTATTTCTCATCCTGGGAGCTAATGATGATGTAGAAACAAGCTTAATTTTTATGATCATGCCCGCTTTGAAACAGGTAAGAAGCCAATGGCCACCACCGGTTACCCGTATTAGTCGCCCTAGCTTTGGGAGAGGAGCAAACACCAAACACTCAAAGCATCAGTCTCAAGATTAAAGAAGCAAACACGAAAATCCGAGAGGCTCACCTCTATGAGATGCGAGATCGTCCCCAGGTAGTCTCACACCCCAGTATTGCATGATTAACTAGTAAGTTCTTTGGGAGATACTTGCGTCCCTAGTCCGATTTTCGCTGTCTGAATTGTGATCAGATCTTTGGTTTCTCGGAGTAGTATCGCCAAAGTGTTCAAACCTCATGAATTTTGGTTTTGAAACGGTTCTGGAGAGAACAAGGCTAAGCACACCAATGCAGTCCCATGCTCGGCATCTAATCATTCAATTCAATCAAGCTTTTTTGACTGCTTGCTGTAGTCGAATTTTGTATAAAGAAGGTTGATTCTCCCAGTGGAATAATTTTTTTCTCATCATCAGCATCTTTTCTTCACTTCACTTTACCTTTCAATCTTTCCATCTTGCGCCGGTCGCTTTATAATTAATTTCACAAACTATCATTCAATAATTCCCAGATTTCTTCAAATCCATAACCAACCAACAACCTTCAAAATGCAATACACTTCAGCAATCCTCCTTGTGGCCTTCGCTGCCACCAACGTCTTCGCCCACGGTGTCGTCACCGAAGTCCAGGGTGCCAACGGTGTTACCATGCCAGGTCTCTCAGGTAAGCTTTCTCATCTCTTGGAGTCGCTTCTAGCTTCTCCGTCTTTCCTTTCCAGCGTCATCTCATTAACACTTTTATCTAGTCGCCGACGGAACTCCTCGTGATTGCCCATCTCCAGGTTGCGGTGCCGAGGCCGATACTTCCATCATCAGAACTAAGGAAATGGGTAGCTCCAAGGCTACTGCCCTCGGCCGTACCTCCACTGGTCCAGTCGACGCTTCCACGATGATCTCCATGTTCATGGGAGGCGATGCCAACAGCACTGCGACCGTGGCAGCACGCGAGGTTCACGCCGCCAGCATGGCTCGTCGCGCCCTCGTCGTCCGTGCCGCAAATGGTGGTACCAAGACCCCATCCGGTACATCAGAGACCGCAGTCAAGGCTGCTGCTGGTGCTGGTGCCGCATCTGGAATGCCCACCTGCGCCGATGATGGAACTGTCAAGATGACCTTCCATCAAGTCAATCAAGACGGTGCCGGACCCTTGACCGCAATGGTTGACCCCACTTCCGGTGGAACCGACCCATCTGCCTTCAAGAAAGCTGCAGTCACCCAGAACGTTCCAGGTATCGGTATCGGTGGTCTCTCCGCCGCTCAGACCATGGATTTCCAAATGGCTGTTCAAATGCCAGCTGGCATGACATGTGCCGGATCTGTCGGTGGTGCCTCCGGTGTCTGTGTCGCCAAGGTCCAGAACAGCGCTCTCGCTGGTCCTTTCGGTGGATCCGTCGCTTTCACCCAATCTGCTGGTGCCAAGAAGCGTGCGATTGAGTACAACCTCAGCAAGCGCCGCTTCGCCCGCTCCCTCGCTACCAACTCCGAATAAGCATCTTGGCTTGTTTGCGATGGTTGAAAGTGGATAGTGGATAATGGATATGGAGTGATATGGTGGTGGAATTGAATATACGATTAATGGTTGTTATGGAAGATTGAAGAATGCCTCGGAATTCCCTTTTTGTGTTAGATATTTTCCTTATGTTGAATGGTGGACTCTTTCGGGTGATGGAGACAGGAATCTGCGATTTCATCTCCGGAGCAGGGGGAGGGAGTAGTTATATAGTAGTACTTTGATGATGAATTGACTTATACTTTCCTTATACACACACAAGTCTTTTCAGAAGATGCTGAGCACGTTCATTAGTTAAACTTTAATTATGCTGATCAAAAGAACTGACTCTCTTTTCTGATTCTCATTGTGACAATAATTTTGATGACTCCTGGGCGATAAAATTTTGAGGTTTTTCTTTGATTAAACTCACACTGGGAAAGGCTCTCCCTAAGACTCTTGAAAAAAGTCACTTCTTTATCATGATCGAATCCGTGGATTGTAAAAGTAAGGCCTTGAAGCTCCCGTGTCAACATACCATCTTCTAATCTCCCATCAGTCTGAGCGAAGTTTCCATATCCCAATACATTGATCATTAGAATCAGGAGAAAAATTCATCAAAACAATAAATAAGTAGAAACCTCACTCATGAACTCAACAGAAAACATATCCTCTCCCCCAAAACATCAAAATGACGACGCAATGCGAGCTCAGCCACCCACCCATATCATATCATATCATATCATATCATACACACCACATCATATAAATATACAAACCCCGCCATACCCTCCATCAAACATCTCATCGGTCGCCTTGGCTCAGTGGCAATAATTATCACTGCGCTGTAACCACCTTCGGGTGGGTGGGGTGTTTGATGCGAAGTCTATGACCCCTCGATGGGTTCAAGCTAGTAAAAAAATCCCATTTCAAAGGGGTTTTCCAGGCGCCTAGACGCGCGTCCGACATGGTTTTTTGTTTTTGCTGGTTTGGTTGCTTTGATTTTGGGTTTTTGGATACTGGGTTGATTTTTGGGAGGGGGTGCGGGGTTTGCGGCGAGGAACCGAGGGAGGGAGTGAATATATGAGTGGGGTGGAGGGCGTGGTAGGTTATTTGGGTTCCGGGTCATTGTTATAATTGCCTAGATACCTAGTAAGTAAGGAGTTTAAGTTGGTGATGGGAAGGTTTGAAATTGTATTTGAAGTGGCTTTATTTAAGCTGTTGTGTTTTATTGATATTTTGGTTATTTCGCTGGTGGGTTCTTAGGGATCTTTTTAGATGGGGTGAGGGTGAAGGTAGAAGGGAGGATGAATGAATGGGTTTCCATGTACTCATATATCCCCCTAATATAAAAGTCTAGTACCACTTTGAACTCTCGAATCTACGGTAAGATGTATCATTTTTGAAGATGCTGTCCGCTTTTCTTATTTTGACGTCCCTCCGCCAAGATTCCTAAAGAGGATCGTGTTACTGTTGCTGAAGTCGAGGCTCTTTTGAGATATGAGGAGGTGATTTGTTTTAAATACTGTGTACAAGATAGATGGAAGATGTTCGGAGGAGGTGGTCAAATCTGGTGGGTAACTCTGATGGGTGATAGGATATGTGAAGATATATCTTCACTTCATCTACCTCCCCGTCTTTGTATCTCGCCCGCCCCTCTTTTGGCTCACTCTATTGACTTTCTTAATCCTTCATTCAATTCCTAAATTACAAGAACTAACAAACACATTATATGACAATCCACTCGAGTAAAACCAAAACCAAAATTTCGCTTTGCCGTTATTTATTGCATCAATCTTATTACTTATAGTCCGGATCGATAAGGAAGCGGACGCCTGAACCTTCATCTCTGGGCGAGCTGGACTCTGGGAGATAAGTTGGGATAGTGGTGTCCAATTGTATGTTAGAGTACCGGTATAAGTGGTGACCAATTGTCTGTTAGAGTACAGGTATGGATGTTGAATATACGTGGTGTTTGAATGTCCGCCGTTAGGTGAGGTTGTAATGGAGGGCACACACGTGATCACGAGAACATTCGCCATTGACCCATTCTCACTCGGATTATCCTGGCAATCTCGATTGTTTGTTTACATGACAACACAGAAGCTTCGTGCGACGAAGAAGATCAAAACGACATAATCCAACATCAATCAATCTCCACATGAACACACCTCCGAGCATCTCTAGGGGCCCATATCCAATAATTGAAATTCGAGCCAGCAAAAATGGATGCAGATAATCTGCGCACCGCGTCTCTATACATCAACAACCAACTTCTTTTTCGAGGACTCCTACGAAATGGACAAACAATTGACTTTGCGCGCCCGCATAAATCGAAAGAGGGATTGGATGTCACCATGGGAAAGATAATGAGCGTCGTGAATGATCTAATTTTGAGGAGAGATGTAAGTATCAGAAGCAAAACTTAAGCCTGGGGCTATTATACAGAAGAATTAAAATTGACGGAAAGTTAATAGCGGGATTCCCAACAACGGGAAAATCTCTCTCAGACAATCCGAGCTTTGCACGCAGATGCTTCACGATCGACGACTGATACAGAGCGACTTACGACGAAGAATATCGAATTACAACGGAAGGTTGGGATAGCGGATGCGACGGAACGGGCTTTGAAGACGCAGCTGAGAAGTGGAGAGCAGGCGATCAGGGGATTGAAGGAGGATATGGCGAGGATGAAGATATTGGTGGGACAGACAAGGGCGCAGTGTGCGAATGAGGTTAGGAAGAAAGAAAGAGTTATTGAGGGAATGAAGAAACACGTTGGGGAAGGTGGGAGAGCAAGGGGCAGTGGAAAAGCTGTTGGTGTTGCGACTATTAACGTGGTCGCTGGGGTTGGAGGTGATAATGGGAGCGGGGCAGAAATGGGCACGGAAGATGAGGGGTATGATTTGAAGATGGAGACGAATGAATTTTTGACTGAGTTGGCCAGAGGGCTGAGTGATGAGAACGAATCGTTAGGGGGGTTGGTGAGAAGGACCATTGAGACATTGAGAATGGTTTCTGGTTGTGAAAAAGAGGAGGAACAAGATGCTGGGATGGTGATACACATGGAGAGTTCTTATGAGCATCTTGCTTCTGGGATGGAGTTCGTAATTGAGCATCTCCGAACGATCCTGACAAATCCATCGTTTGTCTCGTTAGAAGAAGTGGAGGTTAGAGAGGAAGAGATCATAAGATTACGAGAAGGCTGGGAAAAAATGGAGTCCAGATGGAAGGATGCTGTGCTTATGATGGATGGATGGCGCAACAGAATGGCTAGGAGTGGTCAAACCGTCAATATCGAGGAATTGAAATTGGGATTAAGCCTGAGCCCTTTCAAACCTTCTGCAGAATCCAATTACGAAGTCCTTCAGTTATCCATGGTACAGGAAGAAGATGAAGAAGATGAAGAAGATGAAGAAGCTGATGAAGAAGATGAGGACGAAGGCGACACACAAGCAGATATTGATGCCATGAATGATTCAGGCATCGGTGGCCATGCGGAGCCCGAATTTGATGACGAGGAAGAATTAAGCGATGTTGACTCTAGCATGTTTGAAGAAGAGCCTGAGGAAACAAGAGAAGAGGAAATGGAAGCCGATGAGCAAGAAGATTATGATGAAGTCTCCGAGGAACAACCACAAACAGCAGATATCACATTTGATACAGTATCATCCCTGCCAGGGACACCTCCTAAAATGTCCCCTCTTTGCGAAACAACCAATGGGAACCGAGGTAGTCCCACAAGACCAAGCCCCGACGGATTTACCACTATTGTGGAAGAGAATACTTGGGATCTCTTACAACTCGAGCAATCCTCAACTCAGCCCAAATCTATGTCGGCCCCAACAACTAAACCCCTCCCTAAGAAAGAAAAGAAAAAGGAAATAATACAACTCTCCATTCCATCCACAGACGAAACCGCCCTCCTTAAAACCCCAACTCCAGCGCTCTCCGCCCATTCCTCAACCAGATTTTCGGCCGTAAGAGAGACAAGATCCTCAGCTGCAAGAGCAGCTTCGGCTAAAAAAGTCGTCCACTCAACCCCCAAACCAAAAGCCACCCCAAAAGTCCAACTCCAACCCCCTACGTCCGCAAGTCGCTTACCTCGGCCACCCCACATACCACCTCAACAAAGTCCTCTCACTATGGCCAGCATAGCCGCCAAACTCGCCGCCTCGGAACGAGAAGCAGACGCTGCAAGAGTGAAGGCTAAATTGAAAGCTGCAAAACTAGGACGTAATGCTACCTCTACTGCCAGCACAATTGCCCCGCGGTCCAGAAGTCCAAGTAAAAAGAAAGAACCAGAAGTTACGAGATTAATGCCCCCACCTTCTTCGCCTGTCAAAGAGGAACCGGTCAAAAGTGGCAGTACTTGTAGCACGACAGTGAAAAGTCCAGAAAAGGACATGAGTGCCGTATCAAGTAGGAAGAGAAAAGTGAGAGCGAGTAGGGATAGGGATCATGGAAGAGCGGCGAGGAGAAGAAGTACTTTGAGTCCGTGGGAACTGGAGAGTTTAATTTCAGGGGGGGTAGGATCACCCAGGCAGGAAAAATGATGTGCATACTTAGGCATAGTGAGGCGTCACGGATTGGAGCTTTTGTTATCCTTGGTTCATGAAGTTATGAAAGTGGATTGATTGTATAGAGAAGTACGGTTGGGCCTTTTTGTTTCTTATACCATTTTTTGATGTTAAATATATGTATGCGTGTGCGGGAGGCGCTTTTTAAAAAGGGTTAAATACCTACCTAGTTACCGTTCATTCCTTTGTCCATCACTTCATAGCATAATATTGCTTATATATATCTACTATCTATCTTTAAATCTACAAATTCTTCTTAAATATCCACTTCTTCCGCCCCTCCGCCTTTTCACCTTCTCCCCATCTCCCTACAATTTAACGTCCCTCCTTCCCTTCCCCTCAATGCCTAGCACAATCGGTACTTTCGGGTGTCCTCCCGCCAGCTCTAACCCGGTAATACTCTCTAGTTCCTCAACAGCCTCATACGCACGTCCTAATTCCACCTTCAACGTGCGGAAACCGCATGCTTTAGCAGCTTTCAAATTTTCGCCAATATCGTCTAGAAAGAGGATGTCGGAGGGGAGCAGGGGAGGAGAAGAGGGAAATTTGTCGCGAAGAGTGCGCAGGGTTAGGGCGTATATCTCCGGAGAGGGTTTGCGGATGTGGACGTGTGCGGACTGAGGTTGTTAGTTTGAGGGAGACTGACTGGTTGGGAAGGCGTGTGGATGGATGCTTACGGAGATGAAAACATCGAAGATTTCGGAGATGAAGGGTGCTGGTTTTGAGTATGGATGATTGGGGGGGAATATCACGGTGTTGGAGAGACCGGCTAGGATGGATTTTTGGAATTCTTGCAGTTTTTGGAGGCAGGGGTACATCCTATTTTAGTGGTAAGATTGGGAACTACAGAGGTAATGAGGTCGAAAGCGGAGGATGGATGGATGGGGTGAAACATACCAAGGATCAAGCTCTCGAGAATTATCCATCATAGACCAAAAAAGAGCCTCTCCGTCAATCTGAGGTACGGGTGGGATTTCAGAGGGGAGTGAGTGTTTTTCTCGCACGGAATTGTAAAAGGAGGCCCAGAATGTGGGATTGTGAAGGTCGGAGGTGAATCCTGAGAACCAGGAGGGGTTTAGTTCTAATTCGCCGCGTTCGAGACGGTGCCTGAATGAGGGAGGGAGTTAGTAGGGAGGGAGGCTATTTTTGGTTATACAGATAGACTGCTTACCAGAATCCATTGGGTTTGTTTTGGGAGATGGAGTGGTTGATCCATCCTGGGGGTATGTTGTTGGATATCTCAAAGTCGAGAATTGCTTGCATGGGTGAGAGAACCTGGGAGGGGTGGTTAGTTAGGGACTGTGTCGGACGGAGCTGGTCAGATTAAAATATTTGGAAGTATCAAGGATGAATGCTATGTATGGGAAGAGAATAAGACCTCACTAAAGGCTTAATATTGTTCCGCTCAAAGTATCTCTAGTCTTTGATAAATATGGTACTTGAAAGTATGCCATACGTTCAGAAAGTGATCAACGAAACTTCTCGTCAATTCCTCCATAGGTAGATACTGGTATTCGATATAGAAAACGAAGCATTTCCATACAACTTCAATCTTGAATCCTGAACTGAACACTCCTCCCCTCAAGAGATTGACCTGGTGTTTCCAACTTCATATGCAGCCACCATAAAAAAAAGGAAGGAATCATTACTAACGCATACGCCCCCAATATCAAATAATAACACTTTTGGCTGTCTTTCTGAAGCCATTATAGTCTCAATACTCTCTAAAACCAAGTCTATAGAATAATCTTCTTGTGACATTTTGGAAGAGAGATGTTCCCATCGGACTCGAACACCTCGGCATCCGATGTGTTTATGTAATCGCTCATGCCGAAGAATACCCGCAGCATCACCCAATCATTGTTGCCTTCTACTCCGTATTGTTTGGAAACCAAGTCACGTCCATTAAAGCTTAACTTTCTTTGAACACTTTCCATCGACAACACAACATTTATTTCTATCCATAAATCATATTAAGTGATCAACATGCCTCCTGCTTATGATGAAGAGGAAGGTATGGGGCCTTCGGAGAAAGGACGTCATCGCTACCAGAAGAAGAACTACCAAGGCGCTGTGGTGGCATTCACAGAGGTATGTCTACGGTTCCACGTACCAGGCAGTCATGCTCTTCTTCAGATATCAAAATAGCAAACTTCGGACCGCTAATCTTGTGTAAAGGCTATGAGAATTAGTACCGATCATCTACTACTCACTGCTTTGGATCATCGCGCCGCTACGTTTGAGAAGTTGGGTCAATTACAATCAGCCCTTAAAGATGCAAAGGAAATGCTTGAACTGAAGCCAGAACTTTCCAAAGTGAGTTGCCGTCGCTCCTAAAATGATTAATTGAGATTGACTGATCTTTAGGGATATCTTCGATGTGGGAAAGTATTGCAGCTCAAGGGAGAGCATGAACTGGCCTTGAAAATCTACGAGCGTGGCCTCGGAAAGGTCAAAGTTGGAACTAATACTGACAAAGATCGCGTGGTAAGCTCTACTGATTATTGATACACGCTTTATGACTTTGTTAACACATCGAGTGAAAGACTCTTCAGTCCATGTTCAATAAATTACAGAAGTCGCAAGCGCCTCGGAAGACGCGAGATCCACTCTCCTATTTACCCTTAGAACTGGCAGAAATGATAGCCAAACATCTCAGCGTACGAGAACGAATGTATGTTAAGAATAACTCTTTAATCGATACTGGCTAATCATAAAAAGGATTTGTCTGAGTGTCAGCAAGTCGTGGAAAAGTGTATTGGAATCTTTTCATAAACTTTGGACCACACTCGACACGAGTACTACCAGAAAGCTAATTTCCCAAAGAGCTTTAAGAGCATACCTAAGAAGATCCAATTACACAGTCGATGAAGCCACTATCAGAAACAATACCATTGATCCCGCCAGATTGCAGTACCTGACTAGAACTTGTACAAAATTGCATCGCCTTACAATATGTGGCAATAATCCTATAGGAGAAACCCTAACCTCGGCGCTTCCTCTGGCGAAGTCTCTTCAATATCTGAAAACTGCATGGACCTCTCAAATTTATTTTCGTTCTGCCCTCGAATCTTTACGGCTTGTACAGGCGACGATCGTGGCAGCAGAATTTGGGAGTGTTCGTTGTCATCCGTCAAATTCCCTGTGCATATGGCCAAAGTTAGAAACCCTGCGGGTTTTACGCCTAGAGAAGGAGGGCGCTGATATATCACTGGTAATAATCTTTAATTTGTTTCCTTCATGTGCTTCTATACGCAATGGCTCTAATATGTTCTATAGAACAATTTATTCGAATCAATTCCCAATATCCAAACCTTAGCGTTAAACGGGTTTAACTTACAGGGTACGGTTCCACTGGATTTGCGCCAGCTGCAGGGTCTGGAAGATCTTGAACTTGTAGTTTGCTATCTGAGAAGCCTCCCCTTATTTCCATCGACGCTCAAACGCCTTTCTCTGAGACAAAACATGCGATTATCCAATCAGGAAGACGATACCATTCTTCTTCCACTCTTGGAGACGTTCAACTGTGAAAATACTGGACTCAGCGATGGAATGATTGTTGCTATTATCAAAAATGCCCCCAATCTCAAGCACTTGCATATAGGAAGTCGACTTGTCGGAGACTATGCAGCCGCTCACCATGATTTTCCTTTATGCGAGAATCTTGAAGAACTAGGTGTGAGCTGTCTACAGTACGATGAGACGCGCTTTATACGTATTGTAGACAAATGTCCAAACCTCAAAACGCTGGATATCAGTTGTACAAAGATCACCGGTGTTGCCGTGAAGCATTTTGTTGATCAAGGCATTACTTGGATCGACTTGCAAAAATGCGAAAAGGTCAGCTATGATGCTGTTGAATACGCTCGTGGGAAGGGTGTCGAAGCTATATTCGGCTTTTTTGGTAGTGTGGCCACACCGAGGTTTAAAAATCGGATAAATGGATTATAAAGGGGGGTCCTACGACGTTGCAACGAACGACTCTGCAGATTTCTGTATTCATAAACGCAATAATGTACAATACAATTTATACTTCATTCACGGCTTTAGTATCTCACTCATCATGTGTTTCAAGCGAATCTCTTGAATCGTGCGAAAAAAAAAGTACTTACGATCTATTATCAAGATGGAAATGCACTGGGTTTGAGCTATCATAGCTCAGAATTTACATGTCTTGTTGATTTAGGAAAGCGGTCATATTCAAAGGAAAATATTACAACATCTCTCTTCCAATATTGATTCATCTCCCATCTCAAACTTGTATCATCCTCT
>KI628701.1:25820-41309 GCA_000503235.1 Sclerotinia borealis F-4128 | reverse complement strand
TCGCTAAAGGCCCATCCATATGTTTTGTACATCAATGATTCAAATATAAATCTGGACCCCATTCCATCAAATCTCATCTCATCTCACTCCAATCAACCATTACAAACATCGTCCCCACAAATCGCAAATACCTTCTCCAGAATCAAGCAAGCGCTCAATGGTATGATCGATCTGATGGTACATGAACTCCTAATCGTGGCCAACTCAACTTGCAAACTTCTTGGAGATCTCGGGAATGCGATGATAAATAGACAGCTCGTGGGATATGTTTACATTCGAATGAGTGTTTCTGCAATATCTATTTCCTGCTTCTTTCTATTGTCTCGAAGCTCTAGTCTATGTTGCAGCGTTGCAGCAGCGTTGAAGCGTTACCGTAATCTTATTTTTCGAAAGATATGTACATGTGTGGAATAATATTGTACGGTGATGGTGCTATTCACAGTCTTCTTATTCTTCGAATCTTTCCTACACAAGTAATAAGTAACAAGTTACAACTAGATCCTCATAGCTGTATAATCAGATATATCCTTGTTGTACTAGCACTGTTGATACGATTCATTAATACATGTATATACATACTACTTGAATTGCACATCATATTCTTTGAAATACATTAATTCTTCTGATCGAATTCTTCATATTTATCTTGTCGGCTTCGTGGCATGTTAATGGTGTGTTATGTTAATATTATTCTATGATTTATTATTTATTTTGAAAATCTGTGTTTTTGTGTGCATGGAAGTTTTTTGTTACTGTTATGGTCGCGGCAATGGCAATGGCAATGGCAATGGACAATGACTCGAGGTATAGTAAAATCGAAATAGATATACGACTTGATCCCCGAGTCTGAGCAGCAATGGAGGAATATATACCAATGAATCATCGCTTGCTATTATCAGTTTGCCATGATGGTTATGAGCCTCCCATTGAACGTTGCAAGAGTACAGTTTGAAGGGGTAGTTTACGCAAACTCTGGCAGTAAATTGGCATGAGACTCGTTCTAGTTCGCATAATTCGCAAGGCCGGGGAATACGATGACCTTGAGGTCTTGGAGAAACTGGGAGGGAATAGTAAGATCCCATCACTGAAAGATCGTATTGGATTTTGGAATACGATATCGATACGATGGCTGAATCACTGAATCATAGGTTAAGCGAGGGCAATATCAATTGCAAATGGGTCAATTCCAGGATAGGATATATATAAAGCGAAGATCAAATAAGATGAAGGATTCGGAACCTATTTTGAGCGATCGTGGGCAGTGAAGATTTCAAGATGGAGAAGCTAAGAGAGAGCTATGACTGATTTACACCATACATGAATAACACGAGGTTGACGGGGATCCAAGGTTGTGAGTTTTGTGCAGAGAAATAGTTGCAGGATGCGGTTTGCTTGCCAAGAAAAGGTCAAGGACGGGATCGAGTATTGGCTTGGAAGTTAAAGACGATCTATTATAATAGAGTAGATATGGGATTGTAAGATAAGCAACCATATAAAGTATTCTATATTCTATATTCAACAGCAAGGTCTGTACGACTTATTTCCCCAGTCGTGCGTTACGGGTACTTATTTAGTGAGCGGGAAGAGAGTGAAACTAGTGGGGTTCAGATAGTATAGTGGAAGCTCGGCGCACTTATTAGGGCTTGTTTGTTTGTATTGTACCCTTAGGCTTCCCGCTCGCTTCCGGTTTTTAGAAACCTAAAATAATCTTCCAGGAAAGCTAAATTAAAATCTTTATATCATGTTTAACTTTAATAGCTTGGCTGATAGCTATAGCCCCAGGAATCACCCCGTCTCCCCTCGCCTCGCATATTTACCCTATATGTATTGGCTTTAATTGATCATGAGCTGATCATATTTATTGATTAGCAGAGAAACCTGATCAATAAAATCCATATTCGGTTTGAAAGTTTATAACGGCAAGGCATATTATTCTACTTCTACTTGTAGTTGATGAACCATCTCGATCCTTCGGATGTATATCTAGCAGTATATATTTCGTAAGACTTTCTATTGTTAATATTACAGTAGTATATCTAGACATATTGTGCTGAGATATAGAAGATAGTGAGTTACTCAACTCTTAGATAATCTGAGTCGATTCGATTGAACTAGTTAAAGCCAAGCGGAGTTCGGTATAGAGATATTATAAGATAATATAGAGAATATTATAGATCAAATACTTGATACTCAGAAATTCTATTATATAAACTTTATTTAATGATTTTATATATCTTCTAGCGAAAAAGGCCTATTAGTATCTATTTATATCTAGTATTTTCCTTCTACTCGAATAGTATTTATCTAAATCTAAATATACTCGAGTACATCCAAATCTAGTCCAGCTCCAATTCCAGCTCCAGCCACCTAATGAATCACTAAATCTAGATATCATACTCGAGTACATACATCATGATCGTATATTATCCATCCCACTATCCTATCAATCCGAATTCACATTCAATCCCAACCCCAACCCCAACCCCAAATCCAAATCCAAATCCAAATCCAAATCCAATTCCAAATCCAAATCCAAATCCAAATCCAAATCCAAATCCAAACCTAATTCCAAACCTAATTCCAAACCCAATAAAAAACATAAAAGACAATCAATCATCTATAGAACCAATTTATCAATCCAATCCATCTCTCAAGAATCTAATCCTTCAACCCCCAAACTATTCATATATCCTAATAATCCATATCCATCCATACCAATACTAATATCAAACCTTCAATATTTATTTATTTATTTACTTATTGTTTAATCCTCCACCTTCGCCTTCGCCTTCGCCATCGGCTGAGCACAACATAGCAAGTAAATTTCAAAACTGCCTGAACCTGAGACTGAGCCTAAGCTTCATCCAAATATGCCTATCGAATACATATATATATATATAGCTATACAAACCATCGAATCCTTCCGCTTCAATGACGCACACAATACGAACGCGAGTGTAAGCAAGCATTAGAAATCCATGATCCTTTTCACCCCCCCTGCATTCCATACCCTGCTATCCAATAGCCCCCAAACCCCCCAATACAACGTGCATATACCCGTGCATAAAAAACAAATCACATGAGCTTCAAACCATGCATGCAGAATATATGATGGATATGAATGGATTATGTTTGAATTTGAATATCTCCTAACAATCAAAGCCAATCAAAACCAATCTCAATTCATTTCTCCTTCTCCGACCTTTCCGTTTAGTATTATAATCCACATTAACCATAACCCGTAAATCCATAATCTCCCAGAACTCATAAAGCCCGTTTACGATTCTTTCTTACAATATAATCCGGTTTTCGGCTACCCTCCAAGTCCAATCTTCAATATCCAGTACCGAGTTGTCCATCCGAGATTGAGCTGTGAGTAGAATCCATGATTCCAACATATGCTCAACATGTGCTTTCTAAAACAAAATGCAAAAAGCAGAAACCATCCAGAACAACCCAAGGAAAATGAAAATGTTAAGGAATAGATGAGGTTAGTAGGCGCAGCCTCCAAGATCCGATCCTCCTCTTCCAACCTATTAGAACAACATTGCTGCCTGAGCTGGAGTCTAGCCCCTAGGTATAAAGCACACAAAAGAAACTGTTTGACATATCAACCAAAGTATGGATCACAGATCCAAATACTCGGTGATGACTCAAGAAACATTCCCCAAAAAACAACCGAATATGATAATCCCTCCCAAACACCAGGTATATTTCCCTTTTCCCAATGTAACAAATCGATTTAACAAAAGGAAACAAAACAAATTGCAGACAGCAAAAGTGCTTGGACAGAATTATCATGCCCAGTCCAACGAATATTGAACTCTATGCCGTATTAAACCCGCTATGCAATGCGAAAAATTCCAATGATCATTCTCTCCATGTATATATGTGTGTGATGGGAGGTTAGTCCTCTGTAGATATATAGACAATGCCTTCGATAACTTCGTGGAAACATAATATTGCATCTTTTGGTTCTTCGATCGTAAAAGTCATATTTAAATGAGGTGGTAGGTAGTAGAAGTGAAGACTATCGCATGGAGTCCTAATCATGGCGCAGAGATTGATGTTATTCGATTGTGGCCGGTGAAAAGGAGTGTAAGTTCGGATGGCGGAGCGGAAGAATGTCTGCGGCGGAATGAGAAGAGATATTTGACCCAATGGTCGAATTCAAAGAGCAGAAGACGTCGCGATTGCCATGCGCAACCATTTATCGAAGACTGTATGTTTCATCTGCGGTGTGGTCTAGATGAGTGGGTATGCGAGCTATGACTCGCTGTGTGATAGCCAGAGTCTGAATACTCTTCCTGCGCTGATGAAGTTTGATATGTTTGGTGTGTTGAGTGCGTGTCGCAAGCATAACCGACCAATACCGTTTTCTCTTGAACTCCATGACCTTGTGTGCCGTATGCCGCGCACATGTCAACGCTGTGCTGGTAATAGAGGCAGCGGCAGACTGAATATCTTTCGACCACGAGATAACACATGTTGAATAGTAGTTTGAGTATAGAGATATTTGTCGAGTTCGTATGGTATATGTCGTGAGTGGGGCCTTGGTTGCTATGATAGAGGGGTAACTAAGATGAGTAGAAAGAATGAAAAGTATGAAATCAACGAGAAGTGAGGCAATGAAATATATTAACGAGTAGACTGAAAAGAGATGATGCCTGGACAAAGGAAGTCTAAACTTGACAGATGATGAAGCTTGTGATGTAAAGGTAGGAGTCATTGCTCAGAGGAATATGACTGCCTTATAGTCTCTGCCACTTGAACGGGTGAGTCTTGCCGGAAAAAAGATAAGGCAACAGTGGGTAATGGGCTTGTCAATGAACCTGCATGTAGGATATGCAGGTCAACAAACATGCAGGAAACCTATACATGGGATGAGATGATGAGTCGTAGGCGCAGTGGAGATTTGGAAGTATATCTGCCTCAGTACAGAAATTCTTGCAGCGAAAGAAAGCTATGCCTGGTCAGGTCATAAACCGAACCAAATCCCAAATGGATGGTCTCCTTCCACGAGGTGGATTACCATCGAATCGATGGAGACAGGGTATATGGAAGGGAACCGGGCCTCTCATGGATGGGCTGAAATAGAAACCTTGAAAGCGCTGAGTAAAGCCTCAGCCTCGAGTAATAGTAACAACTTCCAGATAGTTCCGAAAAATCGGGATTATCGATCTACGGAAGATCGATTTAGGTTAAGATGGGTAAACCGGGATGTGGCAGCAGGTTGCTAAAGATGGAATAAGACGGTGGAACGTGTACTCAAGCCTTGGCGGCGCAGGAAAAAAGACCACCATCCATGGTTGACAAGATACCCACTATGGCTTGGTCAAGAGTCCTGTACCACGGCAAATGCCATGGTAGGCTTCCTGGATATTCACGGTCTAAATAAAGGACAACTAACGGGTAGAGTGGATTAGTATGGATGGGAGAGCAATGAGCATAGCTAGAATTGGAAATGTAATGGGGACCGGGACGGAGACGGAGATGGATTGGGAAGAAATGTAGCAACATTGAATAGTCGGTAAGCATTGCTAGGGTAAGTGATGTATGTAGGTACAGTGCAGTTAGCGGCAGACAGGTGGACAAGTTTGAAAATGAGTTTATAGCAATGAAAGTACCCAGGTAGAGAGTAGAGTAGTGCAGAAGTAGTGAGAAGAAGAGGAACTAGTTGGTGATCGCGCGTGCAGGTAACAAATTGCCGCGAGTTATCATTGTAACCCCATGTTAATGACAATAGATGTTGAACAAGGATAAACGATGATGGGATTACACTACCGTAAGTAAGGTACCGGCACGAGCTGCCAGATTCAATAGTCGGATGAGTCAGTTGGCCAAGGTTTGATGGAAATTATTGTGCAGAACCGTTTCAAAGTCTGTAGTTGAAGTTTGAAGTGATGAGATGGAAGAGGGAGATGAAAAGCTGTCAGGATCTAAATTCGGCTTATTCCCACTAAAATCACTAGCGTGGCTATTTAGCTCAGTTTTTCATTTGTGGCAGGGGCTATGTTTCAATCTCGCTTAGAAGGAAAAGATAATGATTGGATGAATAACGATCCTTACCAATTTAATTCGAAATTTGATGAAAGCCGTTGGAGAGAAATAATATGTTAAATCCAACAGTTATTTTATCCATCTCAAGTACCGGACAAATAAGGATGCGATCTCTGTCCCTTGACGAAAATCGTTTATATGGAGTACGGAGTAATCATGTCGCCAGAAAGTCCGCAACTCGGGAACTAAGAAAACTTATATTACTCCCTTGTAGTTTACTACAGTAGTTACATATGGTATGAGTAGATTGTCGTTGGTATCTGTATGTATTCACCTAGAAAAGAAACAGCAATATTCAGGCGCCTAGATGCTCGTATCATATGAGTAAAACAATTGATAATAGCAGCAAGTAAGTAGTGTCAACAAAAAAGTAGGTAGTTTAATCGTCTACTTTTATTTTTAGACTTCCATTTCTCTTCTCTAGTAACTAGCCTTCCTATCTTTGATATCTCAACCCTTTTCCGCGTACCTAAATATCCAAATCCGTAAAATCGCCAATCATACTCCCTCTCTCCTAACCCGCTTCCTCCCATAACAATCTCTATCAAATCACCTACCGGTACGATTTTAAAACTGCCTAAGGGCTCATATCAAGCCCCATTATGAATCCCAAAGAATCATTCACTTATTGACCTCGGTATAAGTGATATTGACCTCATATCTGACCATTAACTCCGCACTGCATCTGAAGGATTCGATCGTTACAAGGGGACATGAACAAGCTACATTTTCCTTTCTTTCATGGTAGGACAGTACAATTGTACTCAGCTGGGCTGAGGCTGTTCACTGATCTTATCTCAAGCTCTCACTCATCCATTGCAAGTAGTTCGTGTATGGTTACAAAGTGTGATATTGGGTTTCTCTACGGCCGTATGACTTCGGTGTAAGAGTCATTCTGAATCTAGAATTAAGAGTACAGTAGCTATTGTGGGGTACAATGTACGAAACGAAACGCAAAGCCATTCTGAAACTTATCGCTAGCTTTTGCAATTGAAACATTTGGCAGGTTTTTGATCAACACCGGTACTCGAGAGTACCATATCCACTTCACACCCTTAAGCATACACTTCATCCAGTCCATCCAATCCCATCAATAACCTCCCTATCCTATCTTCTCCACTCCCAAACCTTCTTGGGTTTCCAACCTCCCTCAAGAGTTTAAAACCCCATTCAAAGATACCAAGTCTGCCTCACTGGCCCCTCACATCACCACTTCCCCACTTCCTGCACCCAAGCCATTCAGCCTCGCACTAGCCAACCCAATCTCGTAAGGCGACCTATTGAACGACCCCCCCACCTGCATCCCCGCTGCAAACTAAACGAAACTAAATCAACAGCACTGCCTCATTGTGGCTCACCTGTGACTGACTTTGATTTTTTTCCCTCTATGGCTTGCTCACCTCCTTTTGCAAGCGCAATGTCGTCACTTAGATAAGACTACACGATACTAACACGACATCCGTTCTAGGTACTCCGTACATAATATTACATAACATCACATAACTTTGATCTTACTGTGCCTATAGGTATCACGGGCACTCCGAGATTCATGATCATGAGCTCGGAGAGAATTGACTGCCGTGAGTAGTATCATGTGAGAGCCGGAATCGGGGTCATTATGTTTTTCCATTACGTGTGCTCGAGTACAGTTACAATTGAGCGGAATTCCACTCCCTACTGTATATATTTCCCAATCTCCCATCTCCCGCCTTTACCCATCTCCGTCCCATCTATTTCACACACACACACACGCACCTGCGGAACCCCCCGAGTATTTCTCCTTCTATCCATATCCATATCCACATCCCTATAATCCACAACTAACAACTACCTTACACACTCCATACAATACAAACCCATAACCATGTCTCCTCTCCAGAGTCTCCACCCCTCAATCAATCATCACGACCGACCACAAAAAGTTCCAGCGAACTTTAAGCCGGCAGTCCGGCATGCATTCAGCCACACTCGGAACCGGGGTGTATTAGTACACGGTATCGGCCACATCCCGGTCTATGGATTTTAGTATTCGAGTATTCGGGTATTCGGGTAAGGTATTGATCTACTCGAGTATAACTCCTCGATTACAGATTATTAAATTGGTGTATTGATCTGTTAATTTGGATCACTTGTGTATGATTTATATTTAGTATCTTTCTATCAAGATGAAACAGAATAGAATACATTAGATAGATCATGTTATGTATTCTCCCTTCTATAAATATTTTTATGGTACAGAAAATACAACCGCAACTCTATCTCCAATTCCATCTCAGTTCCAAGCCCAACTCTATCATTCATATATACTTCCAGGTCAAATGTACAACAATATATTAAACTCCAAATAGCATACCATACTAGTAATAAATCAAGAGATCAAAACAAGCAAGAACAACTCCATCTGCATATGAGTACAGAGGACTGGTACTTCCTTCACATGTATACGAGTATATAAGTATACTAAGTATATCACCAAGTCCAAATATCTATTCATCCCATTTACCATTACTACATTTACGAGGAGGTATTCTTTACAACAAGGTAAGACAAGCAAGGTAAACAAACGTGCGTGAATACAATGAATGAGATATGATATGGTATTGACAACATCATCTATTTTATCCTCGCTGCTGTTGATTCGATTCCATGCATGCGTTTCATTACTGTCTTTTATTCCTTGTTTCCTTCCTTCCTTCCTTTCCTTCCACGTATTCCGTTTCCCGTTTCCCGTTTCCGTTTTCCTATTGATTTCATCCTTCCTACCTATGCTTCCACGTACTCCACTCCGTCTCTGGATTCACAATTGCTCGTGTCCGGCCGGCATCCCAAAAGAATCCGTTTACCTGGATTCATAGCAAGGCTGAAAGCTCAAACCAAAAAAAACAACCCACAATTTCCCTCTTGTCTCCTCTCACCTCAATCCAGAATGTCGTCCCAAGACGCTCGAGCTTCACACCGAATTCTACACCTCAACTATGATTCTGGACCCCCTTCAATCCCATGCTTCAAATTGTTGATAAACCAATCCGAATTAGCATCCACCATAAAATTCGTGATATTAAATTCATTCGCCCCATTTCCTCCCATCTCAAGTAAGTGCATATCGCTCACCCCATTCCCCTGACCAGAACTACTCGATGGATCACCCGGAACAACAGGTAATCTCGGGACATTGAAAAAATCAAACACATCCAAATACTCCAACTCATTAGGAGCCGGTGTTCTTGCCGGTGTAATACTTGGCATTCGGGAAAACCCTACATGTTTAGGTTGTCTCGAAATCAAAAAATCCAAATCATATGCGCATCTCCTCATATCTGCTAGGATTTTGACGGAAGAGGGAGTGACTCGTTCGCCATTGGCACCGGCGGCACGTTCGCTATCGCGGTGTTCGTCGAGCACGCGTTGGAGAATGGTCGTGTAGCGTTCTGCTACTAGCCAGTAGCTACCCATTTCTCGAAGGGTGTCGACAAAGAATTGAATTTGTGGGCTGAGTTTGTGTTCGATGGTTGAGCCGTGTACGAGGAGTAACCTGGCTGCTACCCAGAGCGTGAATGCAAATGGCGGGCCTAGTTTTGGGAGCATACCATTTTGGACTACGTATCTATTTCTCGTGTCAGTACTTGTCGTTCAAGAAAGATGTGTCCTGATAAGACCCCATAAGTTACGAGACAATTGAGTCACTTATTGGGGTTCTGGGGCAGGGCTGATTGTAAAGTAAGAAAAGAGAAATGTACGTACTCTCCTAAGGCTGCAACATTCTCCACAGCACCATGGCAACGTTGACTTGCACTATACGAAGATGTAAAAATAGGTGATCTAGTCGTGGGGTAGGCAGCCGATGAATGAAGTCGTATTACTGCTGTGTGATATGTCGCGTGTAGCATGACCCAGCCACAATTGATGGATTTATTGCTTCCTGGTTGGAAAAGCTTCGCCATGTTTCCATAATCGCCAGGCAGATTGAATTTCCATGAAGTGAGCATATTGTCAAGTTCTCGATATTCGCCCTGCCATTCTTCGACGTCGGACAAGGCACTAATATCTACTGGCTTCTTCAAAAATTTGTGAATTCTGGACAGAATTCCAAGAATCTCGATGTAATATGAGAATGCGCCAAGATTCTCTGGTTTTTCGATATCGTACTCCGTCCGTTCACTCGTACGGAACCATCTAGTCTCGACAGTCTGGTTCTTGCTCCAAAGATCATCTCGGCAAGGTAGGGTTCTGTCAATCTCTTTTTCATCCAAGGCAAATTCGAAAGCGGTCGCAATTGTGGCATATCTGTCCAAGAGATATACCATCCAAAAAAGACGCCTACGTGATTCCTCTTCAATCCAATTCTCCGGCTCTGGCAAGACCATTGCTCGAAGTGTATATATTGAAGGATAATTAGGAGAGACAGAGAAGGATGTAGTCTCTACGGCAAGTCCTAGTTGGACTACTGAGCGAGTGATCAAGGCTAATAAGTTCCATCCAGGTGGGCCATTACTACTGCCCACCAAATCCAAGGCGAGGATTACCAGAGCCTGCAGAGCTTTGACCGATGAGTTTTCCAGCCCATACAGCAACACTTTCTGCTTGGATATATCGTGATAATGCCGTCTTCTTTCTTCAGTAAGTCGTGGATCTGTGGAAAACCTCAAAGTAGTGGCTACAATAGCATGTAGCAATATTTTATCTGCTTCATCCAAAGCAGATGGACCGAATAAAGAGTCCAATGTAGATCTTCGATGTAATATTGGACACCAAGTATTAACATATTTGAAGTATAGATCAACCAGCGCATATAGCAGATCATATGGCGGTAGCGCATGGTCGGAAGATAGTTCGTGTGGATTCTGGGTCATATTTAAGCTTGGCGATTGCAAAGGTGGTTGGTTTGTATTATAAAATTCCGGTGCTTGACTAGTTGGTATTGAGTGATTATGTTGTTGCATTTCTATGGATAGATGTGACCCATGTGATCCTGGTGTGTGTTGTTGCTGATGGAAGATATCACTGTGGATAGATGGCATCGAAGGAGTCGGAGGCATTGGATTGCCGAAGTCCATGGATGCATTTGGTTGTCCAAATGTGGATGGCTTTTGAAGGAATAAGGCTGTCTCGGCTCTAGCAATATGCCCTCCACGGTGAGCAGAGAGTCCTTCATTTGGTCTGAAGCTATGAATACTTTGTGGTGTATCGTGATCGCTCGGAATACTGTTGGGTACACTGTTGCTGTTATGACCAAAGGATGATTCTAAGATCTGAGCATGCGAGCGTAGAATATCCTCGAGTTGGTCCAATCTTTGTTCTAGTTCTCGACCATAGCCAGCTCTCAATCCAGGTTTCTTGCGCTCTTTATATTCACATACTGCGCCATTACGGCTACACCATCCGCACGAAGGTTGACCGCGATCACATTTGACCTATTCGGGTCAGAATTGAATTTATGAAACATCAAGAGAGCAGCTTGTAGACTTCAGGAGTGAATTTTCAAACGTCCTCCGAGACATGTAGAAGATACTTCTTCTGTGTAATACACATGTTTTTCCAGCAATCATCTTATTTGCGTCTGACACACCGTCCACCAAGATGTAGAGATAAACTTAGATGATCTTCCATCAAGAAGATTTAATTAAAGTATGGCCTGATATCGTACCTTTCTTTGCTTACATAGCTCACACCTTCGACGAAATGTCAGCCAATCATGTCCAACATTTCCAACAACTTCGGTATGATTGATTGGGGGATCATCTTCCGATTCCTTGACCGGAAGAGTATTGGACAAGTCCTCGTTCTCGTTCTCGTTCTCTTCCTCGTCGTAATTGATATCAGGGTCATTTGTGAGAGAATGAGACATAATTCCTTACGAAACTGACATCGGCCGACGTTGCCTCTTACGAGGACCATCTCCATTTGCATCGATACTATCTTCCTCCCCGCTATAAAATTGGTCATTATCTCCATCACTCTCAGGCTGAGTTGCACCTGAACGTAAGGACGTTCTAGGTGATTGCTGGTTATCCATATAAGCCGGAAAGCAAAAGCCGATGACAAAATGATAATATTGATAACCCACCTTGTCTCAAGTCTCAAGTCTCGGTGAAGATGGGAACGAAAGGGAAAGGCAAAGCTCGGTGATAAATGAGCGAGTAAGGTGGGGTGGGCTAGGTATGGCACGTGTTGTTCTAAAGAAAAAGATGAGGGGAAGGGAAGGGAAGAGGGGGAAGTTTTATTTATTATTATCCGTAAATCCTTGAAGCATTATTTTGATGAATGTGGGTAATACGAGTTAGTAAGATTTAAGATTTTGATAAGATGAAGATATTTGTTTAATTCTCTCTTCTCTCTTCTCTCTTCTCTCTCTGGTCGATACCGATACTTGATTGATTCAAATTCCAATTTAACCTCAAAAATATGCCTAAAAGGAACTAGTCTGATTCGGAATTAGCAAAAGTAAAAGTTGTAAACTTGTAATTACGGTAATTCATACAGGGTTTCATTCATGGAGTACCTACCGAGGTAGTTTTCATTGATGGCACAAGCTGACTCCATCCATATACATCAATTGAACCATCTCAATACTTTTACCGGTATATACGGGGTACCTACAGTACCTGCGAAGAGTATCTCGATGTATGGGAGTCATGGGGAGAGATTATTCCTGTGGGGATACAGTCAGTACACAAAAATTACCAGAAAGACTTCTTCAACAAACATCACTACAACAATATTCCAAATGCTAAGAGATGATCAATCCTTTTCTCCTCCTCGAGTAGAGCCAGGCCTACCTGAGTATCATAATTCAATACTATGAGATGGATAGGCCTGCATTCCGCATCAACAATAGCTCGGTCGATATTCTCCCGGTTCATTTTGGAAACAACAATCAATCACCCCGCCAAGGTCCTTCTTACTGGAGCTACAAAGTAATCTGCTTGTCCATCAATCATGAAGTGAACAGTAACACAATCCTGGCATTTCATTTGACTATTTACTTCCATTTGTTTGCTCTTTTGCTTCTGCTGCAGTCAGTACCTTTCATCCTTTCATCCATATCCACCCCATGGCTTCTTCATCAGCTCGCAGTTTCCCTTCTATCAAGGCCATCCGAACCTTTGTTGTGGATGGCGTTGGATCAGGAGGAGATTATCACAATGTTAAAGGTGGACATTGGTAAGTTTGACCAACAATCATCCTGTGATTTGTACTCATTCATATCAGGTTGATTGATACACCCATTTCCACACCTATGTCGAGATGGGAAAACTATCGAGCATCAAGAACAAGTTGGGGCATCAATGTGCTGGGCTCATTCTGCGTTGAAATAGAAGGTTCAGATGGCACGGTTGGATTTGCTACAGGATTTGGAGGTAATTATACGATTATCCAATATCACCGGCTGAAGCTCACCACAGTTCACAGGTCCCCCTGCATGCTGGCTGGCTCACCAACATTTCGAACGATTTCTCATCGGCGCCGATCCAAGAGATACCAATCACCTATTCGAACAAATGTATAGGAGTTCAATGTTTTATGGTCGAAAGGGACTTCCAGTTGCGGTCATCTCAGTTATTGATTTAGCGATTTGGGATCTACTTGGAAAGATCAGGGGAGAGCCAGTATACAAGTTGATTGGAGGAGCTACAAGAGAGAAGCTAGACTTTTATTGCACAGGACCAGAACCTACAGCCGCAAAGGCCATGGGGTTCTGGGGTGCCAAAGTTCCGCTACCATATTGCCCAGAAGAGGGTCACAAAGGGCTTCAAAAGAATGTCGACTTCCTCAAAAAGCACAGAGAAAGCGTGGGCCCTGACTTCCCACTCATGGTCGATTGTTATATGAGTCTCAACGTTCCATACACGATTCAGCTTGCTGCAGCCTGCAAAGATTTAAATATCAACTGGTGGGAAGAGTGTCTATCTCCAGATGACACCGATGGGTTTGCACAAATCAAACAAGCTCATCCACAACTCAAATTCACCACCGGTGAGCATGAATACTCAAGATATGGTTTCAGAAAACTTATCGAAGGTCGAAATCTCGATATCATTCAACCCGATGTTATGTGGCTTGGAGGAATGACGGAATTGCTCAAAGTTGCAGCAATGGCGGCCGCTTATGATATTCCAGTGGTGCCGCATGCAAGTGGACCTTACAGTTATCATTTTGTGGTTTCTCAAACAAATTGCCCATTCCAGGAGTACCTTGCCAACTCGCCTGATGGGAAGAGTGTCCTGCCAGTCTTCGGAGATTTATTCTTGGATGAACCAATCCCCGTGAAGGGGTATCTTGACGTTTCACAACTCGACAAGCCGGGTTTTGGCTTGACACTTAACCCGGCTGCACGACTTATTCCCGCTCGATACCTCTTAACACCAAACCCAGAGAGACCTCTTGGTCAACCTGCTGTTGAGCAAAAGAAGTCTGCAGATCAGGGTATCGTAAATGGAGTGGTGGAAGAAGTCAAGAGCTTGTCAACTTCATAGCGTGGATTGTGGAATAGAGCCAAATTTGTTTCTTTAATTCTTTAATATATCTTTACAGTGCAAAGCCATCTATCTCAGCATTATCATGATTTTAAACTATCCATGCCACCTTTACAAACTTCCTGTATCTAAATGAGTGCGTAGCGAGATCTCATGGGAACAAGTGGATGGATTACTTACCCCACGTCCCCGGCTTCGGTGGTCAAAGACTCGAGAAACCGAACCGTGGGGTCCTTCTACCATTGACAAGGGTCTAATCTTAGGACCTATCAATTCACTAAAACGAGTCTAAAAGATATTTGAAATCGTACTGCGATGCTGTTTCTTGTGTACTCTTTACTTTACCTTGATTTCATACTCTGCGGTTCATGACAGGAAACAATCTTATTACATATAGTCATCGCAAGCTTCACCAAAGACACCCCACTATTCTAGTAAACGTCCATCCGAAATCCGAAATCCACATACAACATACACATAGATTCCACAAACTTAGATAATGAGTCTTAAGGGCGTACACCTTCTCGCAGGCAAAACCGCCGCGATCACCGGTGGGACCACAGGAAGTTCGTCCTCCATCCCTCCATCCCTTAAAAAACATCTCCCCTTATTTCCCTTATTTGTTTCCCCCTCAAACTAACATGCCTTCCCAGTCGGACGTGCAATTGCTCTCCTCTACATCCGTCAAGGCTGTAATGTAGCAGTCAATCATCTAGGTCTCGACTCCGATATCCCGCATCTGGAATCTCTTCACGCAGAAGCAAAAACACTCTTACAAGAAGATCCAGACGCAGGAGGTTTCATAGATGTACCGGGAGATGTCAGTAAGCCCGAGACGGGAAAAGAGCTGGTGGAGCGAGCGGTGAAGGAATGGGGACGATTGGATGTTTTTGTTAGTAATGCGGGGGTTTGTCGGTTTGCGGAGTTTTTGGAGTAAGTAGTGGTACTTTTTTTT
>KI628701.1:3906-25795 GCA_000503235.1 Sclerotinia borealis F-4128 | reverse complement strand
TTTTTGGTAATAGATAATTCTGAGAGATGGGAGGGAAGGGGATGGAGAGACAAAAAGGAATAGAAAAAAGCTAATGAACACCCAAAAGATTAGAACCAGACCTCTTCTCCCACACCGTGCGCACCAATCTCGACGGCGCCTTCTACACCAGCCAATCCGCCGCCCGCCAAATGTCAATCCAGTCTCCCCCCGGCGGATCCATCATCGCCATCTCCTCCATCTCGGCCCTCGTCGGCGGCGCCCAACAAACCCACTATACACCCACGAAAGCCGGTGTTCTCTCCCTGATGCAAAGCATGGCATGTGCGTTGGGTAAATATGGCATTAGATGTAATGCATTATTACCCGGAACCATCAGAACGCAACTGAACGAAGAGGATCTGAAGGTGGATGAGAAGAGGGTGTATATGGAAGGTAGGATTCCGTTGGGGAGGACGGGGTTCCGGGGGATTTGGCGGGGCCGGCGGTTTTCTTGGCGTGCGGGGAGTTGAGTGGGTATGTTAATGGGAGTGGTTTGTTGGTGGATGGGGGGTTGTTTGTTAATTTGCAGTGAGGGGTGGGTGTGTGAGGGTTAGGGGAGAGGGTGGGATTGAATGGGATAGTATGGGATAATATGGATCAGGAACTCGGATCGCTTTGTTCTCTGTAATGGAGTCTTTTATTTCTTAGGGAATTTCTATTTATTACCTTTATTTCTCCTCATACTTCCACATACCACCCCTCTACTCCTCTCTATAACCATAAAACTACGCCTCTCGAACTCTTACACTCATTCAAATCAATACCTCTCTACCCTTCTACCATAGCTGCTCTACTATAGATTCTACACTCCCATCATATCATCCCTATCATAAATTCTACCCTCCTATCATATCTAACCTCCCACCATATCATCCCTATCATAGATCCTACCCTTCTCCCCTCTTTACTCAAAGATATATTCTACTATAGATTCTACTCTAGAATCCAAATAACCAAAAAAAAATCCCCAGACATGATTTTCGTGGCATAAAAGTAATATAATTCATATTCATTCACTAATGTAAGAGTAATTCACCTTAAATATAGAGATAAGTAGACGTGGAATCAAATTTACATGATATCAAAGCTAGCAAATCACACACAAAAGAATTTTCGCATTAAGGCTCTCTCTCATAGGCTCAAATATCCTTACTGGCCATGGGTGGTCGCGTTATTATGTCTAGTCTAGTCTTGATATTCATATGCAATACTCGAGTATAGATATAATAAGCCAATACATCCCACAGATCTTGAGCCCCCTTGAAATATATCATTGTCTTATAATCGTTTGACACTCCCAATAATCAACTATTATATAGTTAGGCTTCAAGAAGTATGTAAGTAACATCAACCCCCGAATTTTGCATCCTCGAAAACTCAAGAGCCTCTTTCCAAAACTTCCACTCATTGCGTTCCTTCTCGACATCCAAATCCGATCATATCATGAGTCAAAACTCCCTATAAGCTTCCGGCCCCAATATAGTATGGAGAGCCTGGGTATTACCGTATTTGAAGGTTAGGAATGTTGTGTTTGTAAGCCGCAAGCTTCTGAAACTCAGTACTGATAAATCTTACTAAGAATCAAGACAGTTCAAGTGTGAATAAGCTCATCGGTCTGGGATGACGCTTGCTGAAGCTTATAAATTCTTTGGATTGGTGACGAAGATATTGGATGGTGTTTGAGCTAGGATTGAGAGACAATTCGATAATGGGAAATAGCATCAAAACAATGAAGGGCACGAAACTAATTATGGGAAAAAACGTAAGAGCCAAAAACAAGAGGGCGTAAAAGTTAAAGACAAATCTGTTGGATCTTGGGAAGATAATATTTGTTCCAGTCAAGAAGACAAGAAGCTCGAATACGACTCTGTCGGATATTGAGGTGCTGCCGTGTGCTAAGTAGCAGCAAGTCGACCTTATCTCTATCCTCTATCCAGGATATTGGGTTCATTTTTTTGCAATTCAAACAGTAGCTTGGAAGATTCACTATGCTTGAAGAAGGATATCGACCCGGTGGGTTTCTGGTGAAGATCGAGAAAGGAAGCGGGGTTTGAGGTGTACGAATTGATCATTGACAATCAATTTTATATGAGAATGTGTCTTTATTATTCGATCCTCACTACCTGGTGGTCATGATTACACGCGATAGTTGGCAAATACAGATAAATAACTGCGAAGCTACATCGATCGTGCGAGCCGCAAGCCACAGAGTAAGGGTCGCTCTTTGCTCTATTCATAACTCAGAATATTACCAAATTCATTGTTATGAATGTGAAATGCATGATTTGAGTCCAGACGCCAGCAAAGAGGGAATATTGAAGGCACTGAGATGGTAAGAATCATAAGTTGAGAGATAAATGTTATGATGGTGAGTACATATAAGGAAGAGCAAGTGTATATTCCTTGCGAACTTCAAGCATGCGACCAGCTCTGATCAGCGCTTCCACCCTTGACTTTCAAGTGGCTAGTGAGGCCTCAAAATAAGTAGCTTAATCCATTCTTAGTCTAATCGTCGCTTTTAACGACGAGCGCAGGAAACCTCAGAATGAGCTTAATCTCAAAATTATAGAAGTAATTGCGGATTCATTCTCATCGTGATAGTATTTTGAACCTCAAATACCGAACACTGGCGCGACATTGAGAAAGATTCGACATGCCAGGAATCCATATCATTTTGCGCGTGATCTATGCAACTCTGTTGTGGAAACAGAATACTCAGTTGAGCCTCTAAATCGACTTGGGGACCAACCTTCACATAAGGGACCAAGTGGATTGAAATGTATCTCTCTGGTCTCTAGATACTTCTAGGAATACCACTGGAACCGAAACATAGTGAATGTAAGAGGCGAATATACGTGGGCTGCAGTATGATGGGATTAGTATGGTGAAGTAGTGCTTGGTAATGCAGCAGTATGTCTGGCACAGAACCTCATATACATGAGTGAATGGCGTTGAAGCTGCAGCCCAGTGCTTCAACTGCTTCTTTCTTACAGTCATGAGCCTGTTGATTTGATAACTGCTGGTTAGTCCATCCAATTTTCGAAAGTTGTTCTACTGGTACTTGGGTAACCTTAGGGGGGTTACTTATGAATGAGAAACATGTTGCAATGATGATAGCCTTGGGATAACAAGCCTGTTCTAATCAATGTATATAAAAGTTCATATTGAAATCAGTAGCTGATTAGATGAACCGTTCCTGAGGCCAAATTTGAATATTATTTTTGCTGATATACGGATTCTCGGATTATATAGAAATCCGTTCCGGTGCACAGACTCTTGGCATCTCTTATACGTGTTGTTTGTTGTTATTTGTTGATTGTTGATGCCTCAGGATACACATAATATAAGTTTCGCGCTGTACTGACTAGACTTTAATTTATTTACATATCGACTTCCATTTTCTTTACAACTCGAGTCTCTTCTCTTCTATTCCCATTCTACCGATAAACACTTTGATTACTATAACAAAACGCGACCATACCCCTGTTCTTCTCAACATTACATTTGAGTAATCTCAAAAGCTTAGACAAATTACTTCAAGTCTTGTCTTTTGTAGTTGACTCCGTACTTTTCGCGACGCCCTAGATACCCTTTTTGATATCGACTTCGTCATTTCGAGTTTGCGCATTATTGCGACCGCTATTTCCATAACTCTTGTTCTTTTAGTGAGCAAGACCCATCGACTCTTTCCGAGAGGACGCGACATTCATTGTAATCATTGATCTCTGTCCTGTCAACTACCACATCGCGACCAACCTAACCATCACGATGGATTCAAATCGAGCAAATGCCGCTCAGCTGGCAGCGCGGAGTATCAAAGCAAAACCCAGAGGCAGATTGAACAACCAGAAAGGTGGCTTCGTGCCTGTGCAAAGCAATAACGACAATAATAATAATGCTGCTGCGGCTGGAAGTGGCGGTGGTGGTGGTGGTCTTTTTGGTGGAAGTATATCCGCTCCTGGTTCATTCAACTTCGCCGCGCCGGCTGGAACGCCATCTTTTAGTACTTCATTTGGAGACTCAACACCCAATCCATTCGCACAACCGGCGGCTGCATCCACCCCCGAAGACCCTCGTGCAGATACGACAGGTGAAGAGGCATTGAGACGGGGAAAGGGGTTCAGAGCGGCTGGTGTAGATGAGGAAGCTTTGTTTGCTGCCCATTCCCCATTCCATCATAACCAACCGTCAAATACTTTCGGTTCCTCCAATAATACACAACCACAAACTCTGTTCGGTGCAGCAAATGCGACACAGTCAAATGGAGGTGGATTACAATTTGATTCATCGACATCGCAGAATCAGACAGGAAACTCCAGTTTCGGTGGCTTCAATTTTACACCTACATTGCAAGCGACAAACAACAATAGTAATTCTACATTCGCTTTCGGTTCCTCATCACAAGCTCCAGCGAACAATAATAGTACTTCAGCTTTCACCTTTGGCGGAACAAATTCTAGTCAGGCAGAAAATTCACTGAATTTTGGCGCAAATGCACCATCACAAGCGCAAAATCTTCTCACCATTGAAAATCAAAAAGCAAGTTATTTTAATTCCGACCCTTCTTATGCTCTTGATAATTACAATTTCTCTTTCCCGACAACTCTTTCTACTAATCAATTTGATAATTCAACCTTTGGCCAACATCACTACTATCCAAACGACGAAACCGAAACAATGCTGGGCAATTATAAGGTTGAATATCCGGCTAATGCTGGGCAAGCGCCAGCACAAACTCCTCAACTTCAAAATCCAATGAGGTTTAGCGACAATGAATACCGTGGAACTCTATCAGCTGGATTTCCAACAGGCTCCTCATTTGCTGGCAATTCGCCATTGGCGAGCATTCGTGCTAACATAATAACGCAGGAAAACAATTCGGGTACCTCTTTCGGACAGAGCAACACCAACAATTCTTTTGGTGCGCAGAATAACTCTTATGGTGGTTCCTTTGGTGGCTCCTTTGAAAACCAAGCCAATATGAGCTTTTCTGGTCTCAATTCTACAAACCTTGGACCTTCAAACTCTCAGAGCATGTTCGGCGGCATCACTGCAGATACATCTGGTCCAAGCACCGCAAATCTGTTTGGAAATGCTGCTTCTTCATTCCCTACAACATCTGCCTCAAATAATTTGAATGGTTATGGCAACGTCAATTCATCATTTCCTCCTGCAGCTGCTTCAAACACTCCACTTTTTGGTGCTGTCAAGCCTGCCGACACGACTGCGCCTGCCTCAAACACTCCTCTATTTGGTGCTATCAGGCCTGCCGACTCGACTACGCCTGCCTCAAGCACTCCACTATTTGGTGCTGTTAAGCCTGCCTCAAGCACTCCACTCTTTGGTGGTTTCAAGCCTGCCGACCCGACCCCATCTGCTTCAAGCACCCAAGTCTTTGGTGGTGTTAAGCTTGCTGACTCAAGTTCGGCTGTTTCGGGCAATCCACTTTTTGGTGGTTTCAAGCATACCGACTCAAATCCATCTTCTTCAGGCACTTCAAGTGTCTTCGCCAAACCCTTGGCAGCCCCTGCATCAGCAGTAACTTTTACCAACCTCGGCAATTCGGCAGGATCAACCTCAAATCTCTTCAACCCCAATAATCAGAACCATGGCCAAAGCAATAACATCTTTGGACCAAGACCTGTGGAAGAGCCGAAGGATAAGCAGACTCTGGATTTGTTCAGCCCGAATAGACCTGTCGGTCAACCAATCTCCGAGTCAAATGCAACGGAGAATACGACGGAAAAGACTCCAGCCAAGACTCCAAATGCTCTTTTCGACAGCTTTGGCAAGGCAAATTCTCCAGGGCAATTTCAGCTCCACGGTGCAGCGAAAGAGCCATCTGTGAGTTGCATTCCCGATTCCATAATTAGCGACAGGAACCATGCTAACCTTCAAAAGCTCGCTGCTCCATCTGACAAACAAGCTGGGTCTTCATTTAAGATTCGCGGCAACGCCGAGGCGTCCGGCTTTGATCGGGTTCCTTCTTCCAAATCAGCCGATATCCCTGCAGACGCAGCACAATCGCTTTCAAGCAACACGCTTGGCAGCTTCTCTTCTCAAACGCAAGACACCCAAGCATTGAGCGGACCACTAAGTAATGGCTCTAGTTCCGACTCAATGGCTCTCAGTGCTCCTACAAATTCATCCTCCCAGTCATTAGCTCCTGTCGATCAACCACTGGCCCCTGGTAGATTGTCCGATTTCGAGTTCCAAGTTTCTGAGCCTACAGTCATGGAGATAGATGCAAACATGCCTCGTCACTTCGATACAATTAAAAGAAATCAATTTCATGCACTGTGGCGCATCACATCCTTGCAAAAATCCATGGCAGCATATTTCCATCATCTACCACCTGGTGCAGACCCATCCAAAGGATTGGCATGGATGCAAATTAAAAAGAAAGAGATTCTCGCAGGGCACAAGATTGATTATATTTCCAATAAGCGAGGAAGGGCAGAGATTGACCTTGATTACGATGAGGACCAAGAAAATATGAGTCCTCAGAAGCGAACCAAACCAGTCAAAGAACGCCCACGTCGTGTTCCAAGTCCAGAGAAGCGATCACGAAATACGCAGAGTCCAGAAAAACGCTCACGTGCGATAAATGAACCTGAGTCTCAGCTCAATGGCAATTCGGTTGTAAAAGCACCAAAACTTCAGCCTGGTCGTTCATCCAGCCCAAGTAAATCATCTTCCAGAAGCGCAGCTCCAGAAGCAACCTCAAGTAAAAAGAGAAAGAATGAGCTTCAGTTGGAATCAGGCGACGGAAAAAGCGGCGGAAACAAGAAGAGAAAGAATGAGACTCAAATTGAATCAGGCGATGGAGAGAGTGACAGAAATAAGAAGAGAAAGCCGGAGCAGTCAAGTCACAACGAAGAAGCCGAAAGTGGTGGCAGCAAGAAGAGAAAGCCTGAGCTTTATTTGACCCAAAACGATCCTGAAGGAGTTGAAGATGGCAAGAACAGCAACAAGAGAACAGTCAATGGTTCTAGTTCAAGCACTTCTAACATGTTCAAGAATATTTTGGACAGCCCAGAAAACTCATCAAGATCGGCCAGTCCAGAGAGAAAGACTCGGGCATTGCCTGGATCTGTTAAAGAAGCTGTTTCGGTTCCAGCAAAGGCACCTCTCGCCAATCCATTTGGAACATTGCCAGGTGCTTCCCCCATCAAATCTAATACCGCCACGACCTCTACCACACCTACCAAGCCTCCGGTCTTCAAATTTACACCTACCTCCACAACACCTACTATATCCCCGACCAAACCATCTACCTTTACCGGTGCTCCTAGTGGCGGTATCAAGCCACCAAACTTCACCGGCGCTCCTACTGGCGGCGTGATTAAGCCACCTACCTTCGCCGGTGCTCCTACAGGTGGTGTTAAACCACCAACTTTCGGGAGCGGACCTGTCAATTTCATGGCCCAATTTGGTCAACAGGCTGCTAAAAGTGCAGAAGATAACGAGAAGGAGTTGATGCAGAAGGCCAAGGATGAGGATTTCGACTCTGAGGATGACGACGAAGCTGAGTGGGAAGCTAACTACAGAAAGAAGAGAGCTGCAGATCTTAAAAAACTGGCTGAGCTTGCAAAGGGCAAGGCTCCTACCTTCCTCGTCAAATCTACTGAATCTGCAAAGACCACCGAATCAAAAGAAACTGCAAAGCCAGCAGCTACAAACATCTTTGCACCAGTTGCCACAACTACTGCTACGCCATTATTCGGACAAGCTAAGCCTGCTACCGGAGCCGCCGAGAGTATTTTTAGTTCAGGAAACGCCTCGAGAACATCCACTCCGAACTTGTTCTCTGGTACTGGATCTGTCCTCGATGGTGCTGCAACTGCTTCAGGAAAGATACCTTCATTTGCTGGCAACCCTTTTGCACACCTTTCCGATGCAGACTCGAATACCCAAAATGATGGGGATGATGAAAGTTCTGATGACGGGTCTGATGGTGAGGATGAAGAGCAGGATCCAAGCTACAAATCAAACGCAATCAATGGTACTCCAAGTACATCTAGTACTCCCGTCGATGAGACCAGTCCTGGCATTACCTCTATCAAACAAATCGTTGCTGAGCCACCAAAGCTTAATTTGTTTGGCTCAGCAGCTAGCTCTAGCACAACTACACCCACTCCTAGTACCGGTGGAAGTCTTCTCAGTCGTATGACTAGAGATCCTGTTCCAGAAGAGAAAGAGAACTCGGTACCGAAATCGACCATGAATTTGTTCGGTAGCTCTTTCGGCGCAACTCCTGGTACTTTAACAGATAAAACCTGGAAGCCAGATACGCCAATCAAGTTTGGCAGTGCTGCACCTTCTGCCCCAACATTCAACATCACCGGTTCAACTCCAACAAAGCCAGTAGCTAACCCATTTGGTGGATTGTTTGGCAATTCTGCAACTACAACTCCTGCTCTCTCTGCAGGACCTACCACTACTACAGGATTTCAATTTGGTGGCCCGGCATCCACTACATCTTCTCTATTCCCCTCTGTAGCAGCTTCCGCAGGCACATCTCGAGCTACTTCACCAGGTGTAACCACCGATGGTGCCACTGATGCCGATGATGATAATCCGGAGAAAGTTCATGCCCAAGTGAACCTTTTGGAATCTAATCCAGGTGAAGAGAATGAGGACGTCGTTCACTCTATTCGGGCTAGAGCCTTGAAGTTCTGTCCAAACCAAGAAGGCGATGGCAAAACCAGTCCATGGGACACCAAAGGCGTTGGTCCATTGAAAGTTCTTCGCCACAAAGAGACGAAGGCTACCCGAATTGTTCTGCGAAGTGATCCCTCTGGATCTATCATCCTCAACAAGTCACTTCTTTCGCAAGTCAAATATGAGGCTAGCGGAAAAACTATCAAGCTTATGACGGTCGGTGATGATGGGATCGACTTGCAGACCTGGGTTCTTCAACTTAAGGGAATTGAATTGGCGGAAGAATTGGCCAAGTGTTTGGAGGATAACAAGGTCAACAACAACTGAGGGTCACTTTATTTCACTCTTTATCATATCTTTTTCGGCAAGGAATGATAACATGTTTATGGAAATAACTATGGGCGTTTGTGTTGCATAGCGTGGATTGGGAAAAAAGAAGTTTACGATTGTTTTTGTATTGCGATTTTGCTTTTGCTGTTTTTTTTTCTACATCTTGATGGAAATGGAAGGATGGAGTATTTATAGGCATATTATTCATTGGCTCCGGCCTTATTCGAGTTGCTTTACGCATTTCGTCGATTGATAACATCACTTTGCGGGTGGGGAACTACGACTGTGGGTATTTGATCAGGGTTGTATATTGGGCTGTGACCCCTTCTCTTTTCAAATATCCCATGGGGCATATAGAACCTTGATATTGATGGAATTGTGGTTGTGAACGAGAATTTGGTAGGAAGGGATTGTAAATAGTATAGGGTCAATCAGTCTGAGACATTGGCATGGGTAGATAATCAAAACGTTCAAATCACTTTTTTCTTTCTTGCATTCGTGAGTGATGATGTGATGATGTGATTACATGAGTTGAGGGCATAGGTGTAGGGTCTGTTTGACCACGGATGGCAGAATATGAGATGGGGGTTGGAGCTTCGACTCGAAGTCTCCTCAAGAACCAGTGTTCTCTTTCTTTCCTTGTTCGGCTGAGCTGAGCTGCTTCTTCTCCTCGATCGCATGCATAGATGATGGATGAATGGATGAATGGATTGCAATATTCCAATCATAATATATCGTAGTACCACTCTCACTACATACATTCCCGCTCCTTCCAAATCTTCTCTTCTTCTATACCTTATTTCCCGCACGAAATGCTGAATGTCCTATTCCTAATTTTCTTATCCCCTGCTAAGTTCAGCTTCAACCTCATCGTTCTCCTTATCTATACCTACACGCACACGCACACTCATCATTATAACATACGTATCTCATCATTCACCTCTCACCCAAAGCCCAAGCCCAAGCCCAGACATCGCACCAGCACCAGCACAAACAACCACACCAATTAACACTATTCGTTCCACTCAGTTAAAAGTAATGCTGCGCATGATTTAGCAGTAGCGTTGGATATAACTTAGCACCTACCATTTAAAACCTACAATCTACAATCATTCCCTCTACCATACCATACCATACCATACCATACCATACCATACCATAACATAACATAACATAACATAACATAACATAACATAACATAACATAACATAACATAACATAACATAACATACCACACCACATCACACCACAGTAACCATACCACACCCGACTTACCCAACTTACACCCCGTACTCATTTCCACTTTAGATGGATAGAAACTAAATCTATTATCCACACAAGGGAAAAGAGTGTATCATATCCTCTCCTCTCCTCTCCTCTCATCACATCACATTACATCACATCACATCACATCAAGAAAGAGAGCAAGAAAGAGAGCAAGAAAGAGAGCAAGACAAGACAAGAGAGAACACCTGAGAAAGCAAGGTAGATGTATCATTTGGCATATGCATTGGGATGAAAAGCCAAAGAAACAAATAAAAGGTATACGCATATAGAAAGACAAGAGAAAGAGAAAGAGAAAGAGAAGAGAAATCGATGCAAGCAAGCAAGCGCGAATGAATTTGAAATTGAAAATTGTATTTGTATTTGTATTTGTATTCAAGATTGAGAATGTGATGATGATAATAGTAACGGTGATAGTAGTGTATTGTAATAAGCATTTGTGACACTGAGAGAGATGATAGCAAATAGCAAAGAAGAGGATCGAGATTGAGGATATGGATATGGATATGGGATATGGATATGGAAACGGATGGGATGGGATGAGGACAGAAGTGGATTAAAGTTAGATGATAGTGGGATGGAGATGAAGATGGGTTGGGATGGGATGAGCTGTAAATAGATGGAGCACGAAAGTCGTGGATGGAGTGCATGAATGGAATGGAGATGATAGTAATGGAGATGATGGCAATAGTACAGTAATAAGTATCTGCGAGAGAGATGATAATAGCGAGAAGAGGATATGGATGAGATGAAGATTGAAAATGGATTAGAGTTAGATGGTAGTGGGGATGAAGATAAAACTGGGATGGGATGAGCTATAAATGGAGTGCGAAAGACGTGGATGAATGTAACAGAGAAGATATAACAGAACGAATATTAAATAGACTAAACTACTTGGGGTCAAGAAGCTTTAAGTCTACTCTGAGTGCTTTACCGACCAGTATATGACTACTCGAGTATTGTATAACGATGTACGCTCAGTGAGCAATGGAAATATATGATGCCCTCGAAATGGACGCTACGATAATTTTGGAATATAACTCTCATACTAGATTGAGGAAAATCATCCGCTTAGAAGACTTTGGATTCCCATTTCAGATCAATTAGTTCCCATACGCCCATGCCAATGCGACTATGTCCGATACCTCTCTATACATCCGTATCCGCGATATTCCTGGCTCCACCCATTCATTACTAACCATCTAACACAACACACACACCGCACTCCCAAACCCCTAATACTCTACTCTACTCTACTCCAACTCAATCCTCTTCCCCCTCACGAACCCCAAACCCCCCACCAACTTCCCCACCACATACCCAGCAAACGCACCCGTCACCACCGTCACCGGCCACCTCTGCCACTCGCGATCCCAATCCAGGGGAATCGGTACTGCGCCCAACCACGCACCCAACGCACATCCCAACGCTGCACCGAAAACCTCATCCATCGGCGCATACAACGATGCCACTTCGAGCCATCGCACCGAATCCATGCCTTGGATGTAGAAGAGGGGAAAGAGTGCTAGCAGAGATATATGTGCGGATGAGAGGATCGTGTGCTCGATGTGTGTCGTGAAGGGAGCGCCGAATAGGATTTGTAGGGCGGTGATGGCGGGTACGGCGGTGGCTGTTAGGATGAGCGCGAATATGGTTGTCTATTAAAAGAAGTATTAGCAATTTTTCACATGTATCCTTCACGCATCAGACTAAATGCTTAATCAGAAGTAAAGACATACGAATATTTTATGATTAGCCTCCCCACCCTCTACGCCCTTTCTCTTCTCCCCCGGCTTCAATTTCCTCGCCATATTCGACCCCGAAGCCGGTAAACAGAGTGCGGCATAAGCCACCTGCAAAATAGCGACAGGTAATAGCGAGTGCAAGAGTGTAGGCACAGGGTCGGCAACCAAGGCAGAGAATCGGAAATAGTACGCCGAGAGAAGAATGGCAGGCTGGATGTGTGTGAAGATACGCGCTATGTCAGAAGGTAGCATATCCGTGGGTAGTGATTTGGGTTTGGAGGTATCGCCGGAAACTGGACTGATGCCGGACATGGTGATGGGATCGATTGGTGGCATTTCGGGTTCTGGTGTTGTCAATTGCAAGAATTTGATTTTGGGATTATGAGCTTCGTGTTTGGGAGCTCTGTCACTAGCGTCGGCATTTCTCGGTCAGGGTTCCGATGAAGGTTTTTGATATTGTTTGATATTCATGATTTGCTCTGATCATATCGGTAGTCTTGAAGCCAATACCATACGATAATAACAACTAACTATTTACTTTCTGCCATAGCTCGTAACATATGCAACAGCAGCAACCGTCCAGTTCCCATCTTCTGATATCGAAAACCCGTCCAAGCAGTATTTCAACACTTCATCCTGCCCTCAAGATGTAGATCCGGGTCTAGCCACCAAATTTCTCAATGAAAGATCATATACAATATCCTCAATCTTCTTCACATTATACTTGATGCTATCGCTTCTTCTTCTCAAGACATCATTCTTCAGATTCAAGATCTGGAATCCCGCATGTAAGTCCTTGACGAACTGACTGATTTGTAGTGGTCTTTGGTAATCTCCAAGAGTAACGGAATTGATAGCTAGTCGCGAAAGCTCTTCGATCAAGGAAATGAGGGAGAGGAGATATTCTTCGATGCTGATATGGAACGCGTCTCGGTCTTTAAGATTAACTGGGACTGGTATATTGTTAGTAGTGCCTTTCGCAGAAAAGAATGTGTCTATGTAACGTACCTTGAAGAATCTCTCCTACTTCCTCAATCGTGAGAAGTCTTCCAGACTCAACCGACTTTTCATCCTTGTTCAAACCACCAAGCCATCCGCAGAGAAGGACGGCAAAGATCACATTCTGCACATCTCTGGTCCAACTTCCATTATACCTACACCTGTTAGCTAGGTCAAATATCGTAGAATCCTCCAGAGCGCATACTTGTAATATGGATAATTTGAAGCTACGCTTGCGAGCTTTTGAATACTCTCAGCCTCCTCTTTTATAGCTCTCTCTGCAGACTCAAGGACAGGCTGCACTGGAAATGTTAGATTTTGAATATAGAAGAAGGCAGTATGGGAAAACTCACAGTGAGCAGCTGGTGTTGAATGTGCTCGAGATAAAACCGATTGAGCATTTCTACATTGTCTCTCCAATGTTTGTAAGATAGCTTTGATTTGATCTCTTACTTCCGCATCTTCATCAATCTTGGTTTGTAAATCTTCAAAGATCCTTGGGTCAACCATTCCATTGAGGTCCGACATTTTGCTTGAATGTTTTGGAGGGGTATTGTGGTGGTGGTGGGGATTTGATAATATTTCATCACCAATTTGAAAATTATAAGAGTATATTTCACGACGCGTTATTGCAACAATCTCGCGCATATAATTCTCAAGACACGGTCATAGTGATAGGTTGATTCAAAGTCGCGTTTACAATCAATTCGTTTCGTAGTATTACAGCGTAGTGATGTAAATATTACAATAAATTAATTTCCAGACCGACCTGCTGTAGAGAGTACGAATATCCAAATTTTCATCTATCAAATCCACAGAAGTCACTGTTAACAAAATGTGCTATATCCATAACCATAACGATGTAAACAAACCAAATTTCCAAAGATCAACATATACATAAAGCCATAGAAAAAGAACTCCAAACCATCAAAAAAACTCTTCTTCACAATTCTGGCAAGCCAAGAATTTGTAATGAAAAGAAGTGTTCGCTTCACCTGGAGGCAGTGTAATACCAGGGAAACTATGGGAATGATCATGCGCAAGCACAGCGGACCAAACCCGAAAGACAAAAATAAGTATAATCAATGTGACCGTCAGTGACGATCTTTCAGAGATTAAACTGAAAAGAACAGATACTACACTTGATCTAAGCCAATAGGCAAAGCTATAATAGTTATTAGCAAAGGTGTTAAAAAGGTAGGGTAGAGGAGAGGAGGACTCACAGAGCTAAAGAGAAAACGAAAGAGGATGAGGAGTGATGTTTATATAGATATTTGAAGACGGTCTGTGCATACTGTTGTACGGGCCAGTTGGTGCAAACTCTTTTGACAAATTGGCAAACATAGCAAACTTGATATTGGCCGGAAACCGGGACAAATGCTCAGCACCCTGCCTCTTTTTTCTTAGTTAATGTGGGCTTACTAATCTTAGATTTAACACAGATATTGAAAACGATACCTATTTAGATCCTATATTCAAAAGGAAAGGCTTCTTTTACTATGTAATCGAATATAAATATGAGGACCTTATAGAAAACGTTTACATTTACAATTTGATATAGTGTTCTCTATGTACAGTATAGTTATTGTTTCAGGAGGATCTTATGTGTTATGTTACTCAGGGCTTGTTTGTAAATTCAGAGGAGTCGGAGATAGGTAAGTCTTGCAATAAACTGTATCTAACTCACGGATATGGGTTTCCATTAATAGATACTTAAATTATTCGATTGAAGGGGGATGCAAGCTTTTGCTCACTGCGAACATTGAAAAGGTAGAGACTTATCTAGATGAGCTTGAATCTCAGAGAGTACTGCAAAAGGGTATACCACAGAGTATCAAAATGCGTGTGCGCGTCCAGGAGAACGATGGGTATCTTATGTATCGAGTAGGGCTCAGTATCGAGAATAGTCATGTATCAATATTGGATTGGCCAGGTAGAACAGCATACCAAGCTCAATGCTGGTAATCACATAATCTTCAACGGTCAAATTATAAGATTAGCGAGAGAAGATGGACAAGAAGCGTCTTTTCACATTCATCAAACTCACCTTCTTGGTGACCCTTAACCTAAATAGTTTCGTTGTATTTTACATAACAAACCCTCAAATATACATCCAAACTTCCAACATAGCCCGTCCAAACTTCAGCTAGCTCGCTCATAAAAGTCCAACTCTTAACATGATAACCAGGTCAAGGCATTGGGCCCAAAATCCCATAATGTTTTGGATCTAAAGATATGGGCAAGAATGGCTGTTTAAAAGTATAGGCATTCCAATAATACTAATAATTCCTTGTAAGGTCACATTTGAAGGGATGATTACTACCTAGAGGGGGTGAATCTGCTACGTTGGCGCCTCAGGCATCCACAAACCCCACCACGGCCCGGCGCATTCATCCACGAAATTTATATTTATGCAAGAACATCCTCTTCAAAACATCTCATAATCATCGCACGTTATGCCACGAGATCCTCTGATCGGCCTTGTAGGCAAACCCTCTTCGGGGAAAAGTACAACACTTAATAGTCTTACAGATGCTTCGTCAAAAGTTGGTGCGTAAATATCCTATCCATACCATCCCCATCCCAACCTCAAATTACCCCTCCATGTACTTACATACTCTCTCTCGCGCAGGCAATTTCCCGTAAGCACCAGTCTATTCAACCACTTGCGCACGCTCTCAGTGTTACGAATAAGGAGCAATGAGAATCGCGCAAAAGTAGAGCGAAGAAAAAGTACTGAGCCACTCCCAGATTCACAACCATCGACCCTCAACGCGCAATCGGCTATCTTCAAATTGATTGCGCCTGCGCTCGCTATAATCTTCAATCGCGCTGCAAACCCAACTATGGATCCTGTATAGACGGTCGTCGCTCTGTTCCCATCGAACTTCTTGACGTAGCGGGTCTTGTCCCGGGCGCCCACGAAGGAAAAGGTCTAGGAAATAAATTCCTCGACGATTTACGTCATGCAGATGCACTCATCCACGTCGTAGACGTAAGTGGCACAACTGATGCAGAGGGAAAAGCAACAAGAGGTTACGATCCTAGTTATGATATCGTGTGGTTGCGCTCGGAGATTGTGGCATGGATTCGAGGAAACTTGATGCAAAAATGGGGATCGATAAAACGAAGACATGTAGCTGTAAAAGCTACGGCTGTTGAGACATTACAGGGTCAATTTTCCGGATATGGAAGTACAAGTGTGGTGGTTGCGCGGACGTTGGACAAATTAGGGTTGAAGGAATCATTGGAACATTGGTCTGATGAAACGATCGATTTGATGGTGAATGCTTTCACGGATGAGAAATTTCCAACGGTCATTGCGCTCAATAAGATCGATCATGCGGATGCGGATAAGAATATTAGCAAGATTGCAAAGATGCAGGATCCGAAGAGTATTGTGCTATGTAGTGCTGTTTCGGAAGTCTTCCTGAGAAGGTTGGCTAAACAGGGCTTTGTGAAGTATACAGAGGGGAGCGAGTTTGTGGATACGAAAGAGGATCTAATTGCTGATGGCGATGAAACTGGTGGAGGTCTAAAGGAAATGGATGAAAAGCTCAAAGCGAGGATTGAGAATTTGAAGGATATGGTTCTTTACAGATTCGGAAGTACGGGGGTAGTACAAGTACTTTCTCGAGCAGCAGAATTACTTGGTTTAGTACCAGTATTTCCTGTAAGGAATGTTGGAAGTCTAATTGCAGGAACTGGTGGATCAGGAAGTGAGAAAGTGTTTAGGGATTGTGTGTTGGTGAAGAAGAATACTACAGTCGCGGAGTGTGCGAGAAAAGTCATGGGAGATGCTCCTTTAGCTTATGTTGAAGGAGCTGGTGGAGTGAGGGTTTCGGAAGATGCTATTGTTTCTGTTGGTCATAATGATGTGCGTACGATTGTTTCTTTTTCTATTGAAGTTTCATACTAACAATTATCAGATCCTCTCCTTCAGAGTCGGCAGAGCTTAAGAAGCACACCGCGAGCATCTTAAAATGCATACATTATCATGGGGTTTGGCGTTCAAGGAAAAAGGAATCAAGCATAGCAAATGGCGTTCGTTAGGTCTTGTCCAGACTCTAAATATACTGGGGATATACTCTAGTACTTTGTTGTCAATTATTTTCAAATTTCATATCTTCATCTATCCCATATATATGACCCGAAACATTCCTTTTTTTCATGATGTATGGAAGGCTTCTTAAAAATGGCCAACAATCTAATTTACATTCCTTACCGGCTCAATAATACCGTACCGGTACATTCCTGAATTGACATTTCAGCCACACTCGCCACAGCTCATCGTCCATGGAAACTAAAAGGGGGGCCATCATCATGCACCCCGCATTCAAGATCTTGGTAAAGTTGTGACGACATCGAAACTGACTACAAGCGTCAATTAAACTAATATAGCCACTAACGTAATAAATTTTACTGATTGACGAATGAAGGAGAAAAGTAAAGCTTTGTTCACCTAGGTAAGCTTGGAAACTATTACATAGCTTTTTGGGACTAGTATTTCTCGCACAATCCTATTATTTACCGGTATCTCTTTTTCTCCTCTTTACTTAATTCTTCTCTTTAATCTCAATTTACAAAGGTAAATAGACACAGTATTCTTGAACTGTGATATCTTCCACCAACATCTCATTCATCTCATCAATCCCCTTCAATCCACCCAACCAAACCAACCATGTCCAAATCCACCATATCCACCTCCCCCTACGCGCGCATCCGCCACCTAACTCCCAACCCCCGCCTGCACTTGCGCTTCCGCGCCCGCAGTCCCTCCCCCTCACCCACGCAGCCTCCACCCGCCTACCCACTGCCACCAACCCTGCGTCCGCGCTCCTTCTCCACCACAACCCATCTCCGCAGTAACTGGGCGGGACGTCCCCCCAAGGAGAACGCAGGCACAGATGAGCCGACCGAAAAACATAATGTGCAACATGATCAGTCGCAGACGAGCAAGAAGGAAAAAGCAAAGGGTACGAGTGATAGTGCGGGGTTGAATGGGGAGGCGGGGTTGGAGTCGAAGAAGGGGAAGGAGAAGGTTGAGGAGGAGTTTCCCGCGGCGGCGAAGTTGGGGCCCATTATTGGGATGGAGGATGAGAGGGGTGGGGTGAGTTTTTCTGTTTGCTGATTTTTTGGGTTTGCTTTCGGTGAGGGATGAGATGAGAGTGAGAGTGCGGGCTAATTTGAATGTGTTAATAGAAAGGTGCTTAGTTTCGAGGTATGATTGGATTGGTGTAGGTATATACGAGTAGTGCATGGGAAATAAAAAAGGGATGCTGATCGATTACCAGACTACTGGTAAGACTACTGGTGCTTCAGTCATGAGTTGACGGCATTGAATTTTTTGGCAAATCAGCAAGCACACTTCATGTACTCCAACCAGCTACAAATTCCATCAGCACAAATGTCAAATAATAATTATTTCAAATTCTCCGTCTCGTTACATGTATCAGCTATAGTATTAATAATTAACCCTCAATTCCCCTCACATTCTTTTCTATATCCCATCATATCACTTTCCTACCCGCTTTCCACCCTTCCCTATCCCCATTTTCCTTCATCCCCTGCCCCCTTTCTCCCTCCTCACCTCAACCCAACACCACTCAAAACCCACAACCTCTCCTTCCCCCCCTTTCCCCTTTTCAAATCCTTTCCCAGCACTCGCTCATACCACAAACACACTTTTTTCCTTCCCTTATAAGATCCTCCTTCTCACATACATACATACATACCCACCCACCAATCATAAACTTCAAAGACCTATCTAATCTACTGTAAATATCCCTATTATCTATCTATCTTGATCATGGTATACTCGAGTAGTATACATGAAATCAGCTACTGTAGATAGATAGATACTCGTAGATATATAGATATGTATTATAATTACATGAATTAAAGTCTTAAAGATGTGTTTGACTGATCTGAATTTGAAGACAAGAGGAGGGATGTTGGTAATTTTATTACTATAATACTACTCGAGTAGTTGGTGACTAGCGTTGATGGATATGGATAGGTATGAAGATGAAAATAAGAATAATGTACTTGTATATGTATTTTGGGATAATAATATAAAATGAAGAAATAAAGGGATAAAGAGGGGAATAAAGATAGATGTATAATCATAGTAGCCGAGTAAAATAGGAAATATACGAGTACAACGAGTATAATTGTTAACAATTACACAAAGAAGATAAGAGGAAATCTATTAGATATCCAGATATTCAGATTTATCCGAAAACTAGAATACTTTTTTCTGATAGAATCTAGATGATTAAGATAGAAATGGAAATAGTAAGATCTTATATAGGATAGATTCTTTGGGGAAAATTTCCTACTTGTAGATATCTAACTTGAAGGTTATAGTCATATTGTCTCACGCGAATAGGTTCAAGTTATAATATGCTGTATGCATCCATCAGAGGAATTCGGTATTGATAAGTTAATAATAGTTAGTTGGTATAACATTTAATAACTTAGAGTTGTATTGTATTATGTATACCTAGTATACCTTTCTTCTTTTTAGAAATAATTATATATAACTTGAATCAATCCAGTTGTTCAATGATGATATTGGAGTATATATAGTATTCATTCATCAGTGTCTCAAAACTCCGAATAATTATGCGGATGCGATGGATATATATATATCCAACAAACTGCGCGCTGTATATTAGATTTACGAATACTCTTCAAAACCTGTAGTTTATCTTTCTGTACTAATTTCAAAGTTCTAAATGTTCAGTTTATACAATAGTCTTGTAGTCTTGTGTCCGGATGGTAGTCTAGATGGCTAGTTTGTGATTTAATTGGATTAGATGGACTATTGATTGGAGTAAATTTGAAATAGTAATTTAACTCGGCTAATCTAAAATTGGAAAGTCTAGATTGATAGGACTTTTAGACTAATCTACTCGTAGCTTGTTTAGACTATAGTTCAATTAGTCTATCTTCAAAACCTCAATGGATTAGCTAGTCTATCTTTTTCATTGGATTACTACCAGCTCGACTAGCCATATGAAAAAAATCTAGTACGTTCTGCAGTCCGGACTATTGGATATACTGCAAACATCGAGCCATTCTCGCATTGATATCTTTCTCTCAAATCTATCCGTACTCTATTCGTACTCCCCTCGAGCTTTTCGCACCCCTGCCTAAATCTTAGCGAAATTCAGATGATACATGGTATAGTTCTCATCACCGGATTATTAATTGTTTCCCAGCTCGTGTTTACACACTGATGTATTATGGTTACGGGAAGTGGGTTTTGATCTTGTATCTATTCAAGTATGTAGAGATGATAGGTTGAGGCAGGCGGAGGTAGACGGGGTACCAGTTGTATGTTATAATAATAGACTCCTGTATGGTACTATGGAAGCAGGAGTGAGTGGTATTGTATTATATCGTCTTTGTAGTATCGAGGAGTTTTTAAAGGAGAGGGGTGTTTTTGGCTTTTGTCGATTTGGAGTTTGGGGGGGAACGGGAGAGGAGTCTAGTTGATTTTCATTGTAATAATGGCAGTGATAGTGGGTATCTAGATTATCAATCTTTGGAAAGGGATCTTGCTAGTTCTATAGAGAATCTGTGATTTATAAAGCGGAAATTCGGAAGTCACTATCTTTAACGAGGAATTGGGAGTGAATGATGAGATACTTAGACTGTAAAACTTTAATTATTATGATTTGCTAGTATTCACTTGTGAAATAGTTACTGAATACTCAGTAGTTATTATTTCAGAAGGAAAAAGTAATATATGAATGCGAATATGTAGTTCCGCTTAATTACTACAAAAATAAATCGAATATATGAATGTTTGTCTATACAAAGTGATGACGAAGTGTGACGAAGTATAAAGAAGTGAAGTGAATTGAATTCAAATGAAGTGTAGTGGAGTGGAGTGGAGTGGAGTGAATATTGGGAATCTCTTGCTCTATTATTGGGATATTTTTTATATCTTATTATATATAAATGAATTAACAAAATTCCGAGACGGCGACGCTGCAATTTGATTCATGAATTGCATTCACTTGAACAATATCTAGCGAGAAATTGAATATATACTTTACTTTGCTGCGGTGTAGTGACAAGTGATTCACTGTAGTATTCTAAGCTCGCTTAGGAATGAAAGCGGAAAGAGGAAAAGAGCCGAGTTGCGGAATATCAGAGTGATTGGTTGTGATAATTAGTAATAGTTGGAGAACGGAATATAGTAAAATATTAGGAGCTGTAGTTACTCTATTCTTTCTAAGTGATCATTATAATGAACCTTTTCTACCCTCTTTCTTTTACGAGATAGCTTATTCACTATCCACGGCGAGTAATAAGAGAGATTACTATAAAGATCTGTATATAATCCAAGAGTATTACGCAGGATTCATTAGTTCATGCCGAGTACTATACTGTACCTAACCCGGATCACGGTTATTTACTTTCTCCTAGAAGGCAGAGAGAGCCTCTGGCTTCAAGTTTGGTTGCAATTATTGCATCAAGACCTTCCCTGCATTGGTAGATACTCTCCCAGTAATGATTGGATTATAGGATCCATTCATTGGCTGCTAAATTGAATCTTACTAAGTCAACTACCCCACTTTTCGGCTATCCTCAAAACCCATACCGCCTCAGTAACCTACCTTCTTAAATATTTTTGATTAAACAACCATTCAATTAATTGATTTCAAATTTTGATTTATTATTATTTATATAATATCAAAACTCTATATTGAAAATAATATTACTATAGTTTTAAATACTATTATAAATAATATTTCAATACAAAAAACTGCTCTGGAATATAGGATTTTTTATACTACACTTCAGAGTTATATCAATAATTATGTATTCTA